>VWZK01018435.1:99415-127072 GCA_013396935.1 Baryphthengus martii | reverse complement strand
TTATCCTTACCCATAGACATTCCACCTTGAAATAGCCATTGCCAGAAAAAAAGAAAAAGAAAACCAAACCAACCAACAAGCAAACCTCCTTATCTTCTTTAACTCTGGTACCATCTCACTATAAAATTCTAACATGAGAAACACATCTGTTCTTAGAGAATGAAAGACTTTTTATTAAAAAAATGTAAAAGGTCAAACAGTTCAACTCTAATTATTGAAATTGCAGGACATGCTCTAAGAAAGGACCCCTCTAGCCCAGTATCCTCTTTCCCAGTGTCCACGAACAACTAAAAAGAGCAAGGACAGGTCAAGCATATATAGTGCTTGTGCTATCAATACCCTCTCGACCTTCAAGTATTTTGAGATCAGGGACTACGCAAGACCAATGTTATTTGGCTGGCTGGTAACCACCAAAAGCTGTCTTCTGTGTATATGTGCTCTGCACCCATGTCAATTCTTGTTCCTTAGTAACATCAATAGACTTTCTAACCACATTCTATTAATTTTGAACCTGACATCTTCAAAGCTTCTTCTGGATGTACTCCTTGCACTGTGAGTGGTCAGTCACCATCCACCTTCTTCATGTTACCCATGACTTCCGTAAACCTTTTTGTAGACCTAATCAAAATGAATGGACAACAATGACACGTTCAGGGTCTCAGCCCTACTTACTTCTGCTAGCTTCAGGGGTACAGAAGGACCCCTATGTGAGCTGATGAAAATTGCCCGTGGCGAGATTAGTAGGGACCACATTTCCAAATCCAGAGAGTCATCTCATCCCTGGAGGCACTTCAGAATGTGACTGACTAGAGTTTAAAATACGGTGCCAAGTGACTTGCAGGGGTTAGAACCACAGCTTAGGCATATATGCAAGTAAATTGGCCCAAAGGATGTAATAAACACGCTTCTAGCTCCAAAAAGCACTTCAGTTCCTCTCCCAACCCATTCACTCCGCTCTCTGCACTGAAATGTAAAGTAAACACACACTTTCAGCATCTCCACACAAATGATATAGAAGCCTGAGTGTACAAAAGAGTCTCAGTGCATGCCCAGTTAGGGTAAACAAGGCAGAAAAAAAGCGCTTATTTTCAGAATTTCACAACCCTAGGAAGAAGTTATGAAGATGGAATCTCAAAATCAAGAACTTCTGGTTTTGGAAACTAACAGCAAACAGTTAAAATCTTCAGTTCCCCCAGTCCTTTGAACCTAAACTAACATATCCTTCTAGGTAAGGAAGGGCTCTTCTCAGAGCTCCAGGTATCGAAAATTTCCTGTCCCTAATAGAGGCAGGAGGAAAAGTAAAAAAAAAAAAAAAGGCAGGAGAAACACCTCAAAGCCAAGCAAGTTTACACAACAGCATTCTTGTTCACATGATAGCAAAGAAAGTCTGAAAGTGAATCTGTGCTTGAATACTTTCGAGTTTTCACTTGTTGCATTTTTTCCCTAAATTAGCTAGAATGCCTTTACTGCTGTATAGAATTTTATTTCAAAAATAAAGAAGTCTTGTAGAAAATGAAGCAGTATATTTACAAACACTTCTTAAAAATACAGTTCTTAAAAAATGCTAAAAATAGTAATAAAAAAAATAACTATGAAATGTGCTCCCCCACAAAATGGAAAACAATCACATCACAACCACAATTACAAATTAAGTCTACACAGCTTAAACAAGGATTCTGCCCTGAAATGCTCTTTGAAGAAATCTGTCACTTTTCTAAACAACATAGGATGCTCAAGCTCCCTACTTAAGCAGAACTAATACTGACAGGCAGCTCACGACACTATCCCCTTGTAGACAGGACAGGTACATTTCTCAGTGTGATCACCAGACTTGAATGGAAACTGCCTGGGTGGTCTTCCAAAGGAGAAACAGAGTTCTCATTCCCAGCAAGAGAAGTCAGAACACAAACTAGCAAGCATAGAGGGAGCTTTGACAGTAAAAAAAGCAGGGAAATTTACACTTCCGTCTGTTCAAGAAACACTTGCGCTGAAACTGCAAAGGGAATGATTTCGAGTTGGTCACAATAGGGCTGACCTGTGCTCTAGTCCACATCTATTACTCCAGCAATGAAGAGGCAGTATATGAACTGCTCAGTCTTGGGGACAAGTACAGATCTCGGGGTGGGGGGGAATATCACAGAATGCATTGGGTTGGAAGGGACCTCCAAAGGTCATCTAGTCCAGCCCCTCGCAGTAAGGAGGGACATCCTCAACTAGATCAGGTTGCTCAGAGCCTCATCAAGCCTGACCTTGAATGTCTCCAGGGATGGGGCCTCCACCACCTCCCTGGGCAACCTGTTCCAGTGTCCACCACCCTTCACAGTAAAGAACTTCTTCCTAATGTCCAATCTAAATCTACCCTTCTCTAGTTTAAAACCATTGTCCTTCGTCTTACTGCTCCAGGTAAAATGTAGAGGATCAGTGCAGGGCAAACATGTGGCTCTGTCCTCTTCCTCTCTGTCAAGTGCCAGAGCTCAAATGCATACTGAGGCGTATCTGCTTGACCCTATGATCCATGCTTTAGCCACATAGGTAGCTGTAAAATCTAGGACCACTGGAGCTGACAATCCCAGGGCTGCTCAAATTACCCCAGAAGCTATTTCACTCATGGCAGCCACGATTTCAATGAGATGTGATGAAAGCCAGCTCTGTTCCCCTCTACCGTTTGGGCCAACCTTTTGTATTGCTGAAGGTGGTCAGCAAAGAACAAAATAAGACTTTAGGTCCCGTGAGACCCTGTAAACAAAACTAGGCATATTCTGACAATTTTTTACATTATTTTTTGCTGTTCAGGTCCATTAAAATGAGCAAGGCACATCCACAGCAAACGAGCTCCATTCAGTCACAGCTATCACAGCTCCAAATGGATCAAGTTGTTGCCATATTCAAGTTGCAAAGAATCTCAGCTGATTTTTGTAGTATCTTCAGATCTTCCAAGCGTAGTGCTTCTACCAAAGCCAGGTGTTTGCTGAGGTTCTCGTTGCTCCTTTTCAACTGGGAAATCTGAAGTTTACACAAACGGGATGAAATTACTAAAAATTCAGGTTATTTAATATAGGACACAAACTTAAAATTTGTGGAGAGCTTATCTGTGGTAGGGGTTTCATGAACTACGTCAAAATAGCATTTTTTATAGTTTTTCACAACAGTAATTGTAGTAGTAAAAGAAAAAAAAAGAAAAAAAAGGAGGGAAAACAAGGGGAAAAAGAATCATCACATGGATAGGAAGCAGATCAAAAGCAAGAAGAGGAAGGGAAAGGAAATGTTTATGTGATATCAGGCTCCTAAGTTCATACTATCCTCCAAGACATAGTTCAAGACCAGATTCATCTCATATTCCGTGCATATACATGTTTCCTTTGCAAAAGTGTGGTTTTAATAACCCTTTTCCACAACAGTTATCCAACTTGACATTAAGTACTCTTTTCTTTGCCAAAAGTTGGAAAGGAAGGAGAGATTATTTTTCTAAGAGGACAGACCTCCCTCACCAGAGATTGGCTGACATGGGTAGTTTGGCTTGACTGGCTTTAATGAGCAGAGCCTTCACTTTCTCCAACATCTTATGTGCCCATCTCCTACAAGTCTGCATTTTCTTTTAAGAAGTAACCTAAACAAATGCATTGATACTGTTGAGAAGCAAAGGTTAAAATACTTTTCACTTGTTTACAGAGCTTCATATAAGCTTTGTAATATTGTTCCTTTCTTTGCTGCAGCCACAAACACTGTTGAGCAATTCAGCGCTGTCAGTCACCCTGGAAACAAATCCCACACCATCCCAGCAGAGTCAATTCCCTCTATCAATCTGTTCTCATCCCAGAAAATTACATGACTGTACATTTATGCTAGGAGAGAAAGGAATATGGAATACCTTGTTCTTTCGGTCAAATTACCTGAAGAAGGACATGCTGTGTCTCCTCTATTAAAAAATGGCATATTTTTCCTGTTATATTCAAAGTCTGCTGTTCATTTCTGGCTGAAATTACATTACCAAGCAGCGTTCTCCTCCAGCAAGTACTAAAACCAAAACATTGGAACAACACACAATCATTTGCTCTCTTCCCTGGCTGAATGACAAACATACGGTTATGCCAAGAATAATATTGCTGATACAAGGCCAGTAAAGTTAACATACGTGAAAAAGGCACACACCATTCAGGTAAGAGACTGATAAAGCAAGCAAAGAAGAGAGATTTAATGATCTGGAGCGGAGGTTCCAATCCTCCACCCCTACCCCTTCAGCCAAAGCCACAGTCTGCATTTAGACTGATGTTTTTGGTCTCTACTGCTCTGCCGTGCTGCCGCCAACTTCAGCAGCACCAGTGAAGAGTAAAAGCTATTCACTCAGAACGTATGGCCGTGGCTCCTGCTAAATTTCACCTTACCTAATCTTGAAACCAGCATCATGGAGATTTATTCTTAGTTCTTATAATCAACTTATTCCACTCAGCAATGAATCTTTAAAGCATCTATAGCTTTGAAGATAACTTTTTTATTTATTTATTTACTATTACAAGCTAAGCCTAGGTAACCATTTTCTATTAATGCTATTTGGAACAACTAACCAAACGTGCGCTGACAGTCACCGGAAATTAATTGCAGCTACTTACTTGGCCCTAGAATTTCAGAAACAGCCTGTGGAACACATGCTTCAAAGAAATCAAGCAAAGTCAATAGCATTTAAAGTTCCATCTAACCGAAAGGAAAAAGGTCTGGAGTTTGAACCTTAAAATAATATCCGGGTCTCAAAATAGAGAGGGAAAACAATGGGGTGTGCCTAGTATTTAATACGAGAAAGCAAAAGACCAAAGCAGCAAACAGACGACGACTTTACATTATATGGTGTTCTTTGCCTTTCTTCTTTTCACTTCTCACCTGTGCATGTTACATGCACATTGTCTAAATGTTCTGAGTACTGAAACTTACAATTCATCTGCTTCGAGACTTAACAACTTAAGGGCTGTCAGGAGTCTCCATGATGGTCCATTGAATCTTAAGGTTAGGTTTCTAAAAAAAAAAAAACAAACCAAAAAAATATTCAAAAGGGATGAGAAGCAGAAAGTGTAGGTGACCTTTCACAGTGCAATAGCTTTCTTCCTGACAAGTGTCAACAAAGGAAGATCCGATCTTCAGAACTAGACGACTCCTTGACTCCCCTTACTCTGCTGCTATCCAGAAACCAGTGACAGGCTGTACCTTGAAATTCATCTCAAGGTTTGATACTAGTGTTTACCATTTCAACATTCTCTCATAAACCGCAAGCAAATCAGTTTGTTTAAATAAAAAAAAAAGTACTTTTTTTTCCGTTGGATTTTGATACTAGAAGCAAAATTTGACTCCCAGAAAAACTGAAAAGAAAGTTCACAGAGAAACAAGAAACTCCAGATACCTACTCTAAGAAATTATGATCCTTTAGAATGGATAGTTTTGCATTTCTCTGCTTGTCCAGTAGTGGAAGATATTTGAGGAGAGTATCTGCATAAAAATACATTTTAGATATTTAAATAAATGGTATGTAGAAGAAACCACAATCCTCAATTCTGAAATGACACTTAAATCATATGTTTCAAGTAGCTAGAAGACAAAGGTCAAAAAACCTGCTACAGTTTGGTGAGCTTTAACAATGAGAAATACATCTACTTCTCAAAAGCTATTAGCAATCTCCAGGATTGTATCCTTACAATGGAAAACCTGACTCAAACTGAAGTTATAAGCCACTCTCAGCAAACTTGTGGGGATCAGGGCTTCAATTCTGAAGTCAATGGTACAACCTAAGAAATCCAGTTGGAATCTCTACATATTGGCTGCTAAGAATCACAATTTTGCAAAAGGAAAAGTTACCAAAGAACATTTTCAATTTTAAAACTCCAATCCTTAAATTCTATGCACTTCAAAGCAGTAGCAAACCCTATTCTACATCATGGAAATACACACAAATATTTTGATAGTACAAAAAAAAAAATAAATTCCTCATACCTTAACATGCATTGTGCATATACATATATGCATGTGCATGAACTACTTCACTATTTTTTAGTTTCCTTTTTATACTGACATCTCCCCTTGAAAAGAGACAGTATTAACATGCTCATATGCTCTCTTCTCTACTATTACGCCTTTCAGTGTCGAGACAGTCTATAAATCCAACCTGATGAGACATAAACACTGCTGTGAGGGTTATCCATGGCAACAAATCCATATTCTAGTAGCAGTCGCTGGTTATCATGAGGCCCATAGCAGATAAATACTTCTTCATACTTTTTGCACTGTGAATTTGTCTGAATTTCATAGCTTCTTGTCTGCTCATTAAAGGTACCCTTTACCTTCAAGAAGTTAAAAATAAAAGGTTTTACTCTCGGCAGGAAGACCAGATGAAAAAGAAATTGAATATTAAAATTCAACAGTATTGAACATTTCTCTAACATTGGAAGAAATCAGATAGTGTTACAGATGTTTCAAAAGTCATGAAAACCCATGAGTATGAAGAACAAACATCAAAACCTGAGTCCGCAGGATGTACCACCCATTGTGTAGACTTATTACAGAGGCCCTAAACGTACAAATAAAGATGGCTTCATGCAGAGTTGGCCACTTTTGTGCTGTCTCAACTCTATGTTGGCACACAGTGCCTGACATAAGGTGGAACTGCTCTATACACTTTCCTAAGGCTGCTCAGAAGCTTCACCAGAGGTCAAGTATCACAGGGACCACATAACTTAGTATTTGTCTCAGGGGCAGGGGCAGAACCTTTCAGAAGAGCAGAGTAGGGTTATATTTACAGTGGCTCTTCCAACAGCTACCCCAGATGCAAATCTCATGCAGCTATTGTGGGCTCTACCTGTAACTTGGCTTCGTTATGAAAACCAAAACATATGAATCTTCTTTATTCAACTGCTTTGGGCCAAATAACATTCTCCAGGGTATATACAAACCATGAGTGCTCAGCCTGCATACATATGTCCTCACTAGATATTTTTCCCGCAATGAGATCTTCCCCTGACCTCCAGACACTCCTAAGGCATCACAGAAATGCACACTGTATCGAGATAGTGCATTTACAAATATAGAAAATGAGTTATCTATTTTTAGTTTCTTACCTGAACATTTGGACTGTGGTTTAGCAAATCTAAATATGGTGCCAATGCATAAACATCTGGCTCAAGAGAAAAGCACTCCTTCTGTGAATGCTTCATGTATATTGTCCTGGTATTAACAGTGCACCAGGCCCACTCTAGAGCACTGTAGTTAAAAATAGTTCCTGTGTTCTCAACAAACAAAGGCTGCAGGGAAGAGAAAAAAGCCTTGGAAGACACGTACAACTCGTGGACCGCCGTTTTCTGCTCCTGAGCCTTCTTTCTTAAAGGTTCAGGAAGAAGGCTTACTACAGTGTGCTCCAAACAAACAGGGCAAGTGTATGTCTTGGGTAAAACATCAAGATACGGCTTCCACAGAGATTTCTCACCAGCATGCTTCTCAGCTATTAAAAACGTGCACAGTGCTATCAAAGGAGATATAGGAGGCTTCCACCTATTAGAAAATAAAATAAAAATACCAACACAGCAGATAGACAGAAGTGAGATAGGAAATGGATGCGGCAGTATTTTCCTCTCTCTTCTAGTTCTCTTAAATGTTATAAATAGCTTCTATTTTAAACTTCTTCGTAGTTCATCTCCAAGTCCTTTTGATGATTTCAAAGGGGCTATAAAGGCCAGTTTGTAGCAAGAACTTCGGGCTCACCTCTTGGGTTGCTTTCTTTTGGGGGATTGAGGTGGTATTTTTAGGATAAATAACAAGTACTCAGTGTCCAGCATAGGTCTTTGTTCTGAATTTTATAAAAGGCCATCTTCATGTGACTGTTTTGCAGCCCCATTTTTATCCTCCTTCTCCTATTGAAACACATTCACAAATTCCCCCAAAAGCATTCATAACTGGCATTTAGGTCCAAGCTGGCTCAAGAGGCAGGTCAAGTTCAAGCTTGTACCATCTCTTCTACCCTGTCTAGCTAAAAGGGAATGCTCTGTGTCCAAACTTTACTTATCTGAGCATTCAACATGAATGAAAGCCCACAAGAAACACTCCCACAAGTTAAAACCCTACCACTGCTTAAGATGATTAATCTACTGATGAGCAACCCGCAGTAAAGGCCAACTTGTCCATAAAGTATCAATTTTCACTTACTTCATAATGTATTCTCCCAAGCAGCTACTAAGGACAGTGTCGGTGGTGAGTAAGCATTTCTCAGGCAATGAAATAATCCGATCCCCTGCCTTTGAGGGGGAAAAGAAAAATAAAACAGTAACAAAACAAACAACAACAAAAAAAAAAAAATCACACACCAAGAATAATAAAGGTCAAGTGTAAATGACTCATCTACCATGCAGTTTCTGAACAGAGAAAAATTCTTCAGAGAACACTCATGTCAGGAAGCAAACAGATGTGATGTTGAACTCGATGGAAACCAGCATGGTTTTAAGACAGTCACAGTCCAGGGAAGGGGGACGACTGCAGTCAGTAGGAACTGTCACCTGCAGAAAGTTAGCTGTTCACAGAAAGTTTGGTGCCTGGCTACTCACTTCCTTTGTACTGAGGTATATTTTAGATTAGATCTCACAAATAGCTGAACTATCCACACAGTAGTATAGGGGGTAGAGGTATTTTAGGTCATGTCTATCCTGACCTTGTTTGCCAAGCTGCAGTGTGTGTGAATTAGCTCTTCATGCCTGTAGGGAGAGGACATGAATCAAGTCAATACTTTCCCATTCCTCTCCTGAGTTGCCCTATGTTGCTCAAACCCAGTTGAGTCTAGCTCTCATTTCACCTACTCCAGACTCCTAGCTCTGTAGATAACCTGAGCCTCTGGCTTCAACTGCTGGCTCTAACCCTGAGCCAGTATGAGACTTGACACTGCTCTCTACACATGACTTCTTCACTGCATCTCCTTTCTACCTCTTGCTATACTCTCTATTTCACAAAAGGTTCTGGGTCTGATTTCCCATTATTTGACATACTATTCTCATACCAGTGTCCTGGTCTGAGTTAGAACAGAACAATTCTGTTCAGTGATTTTAGTTTTCAGCGATTTTACTTTTCAGCTCAGTTCCTTTAACTAACTGCACTGTCTGAAGTTAGCAGCATGTTTTGGCAGGCAGTGGCTGCTTCTAGCAGTGATAACGCTCCATGTTTAGAGTTAGTACCAGGGACTGTTGTGCAGAGCAAGGCCACTGCTAGATCCTGTGTACCACACTGGGAGTGCAGTAAGTAAAAGCCGCACCTGCAGGGAGGAGAGGACAGATTTGGTGCCCTTAAACTGACCCAGGGGGTATTCCACCCCACAGACACCATATTTGGCTGCTGGGGACCCTTGCTCGGTTGCTTTCGGCTCAGGGGCTCTTGCTCTGGGCCTTTGCTCGGATTCTTCCTTCAACGGCTGAAACCCAAGCAGGACTCTGTTCATCCTGCCTTCGATACTGATCGGAGCATTCCTGAATCCAGTACCAGAATCCAGCTTCTGAACACGGTTCCCATCTGCTGCTGGATCCTGTCTGGGACTTTCCCAGTGCCTGCTCCACACCATCAGTGTGGAGCACACCGTCACCGTCAGTGGTGACGGTGACGTACTTGCCATCAGGGGGGTTCTGGGTTCAATACCAGTCTTGCATGTATTTGTATATATTCCATTTTATTATTATTATTTTCCATTTTCCTTACAGCTGTTCTAGTTTCGTTTTCTAATCGAAGTCTCTCTCCCTTATTCCTTTTCTCTTCTCCTTTGGGGAGGGAGGGGAGTTAATAGAGAGCGTCTGTTACAGGTTTTAGGGCGGCCCTGTCCCAAAACCGTGACATACCAGTTAGGAAATTTCCCCAACAAGGCTATTTTCTGAGAGGCACTTTCCAGTCAGAGTTCAGTCTTTCTGTGCCAATACCTGACGGGCAAGGTATTCTATCATTCTCCTTTTCTACTGGGAACGTCTGAAAAATTACGTTTCCATTAGCTGATCTACCAGCAAAGGCAGCGGCAATCCAAGTGAGGTTAAAGCTGTGGTTTCACAATATGGCTATGATAATCTAAAGCCAAATGCCGCTTAAAGCCCCATCCGTTTCCTCCATCCCCCTCCCTGATACGCCATTCCTTCCTTTGTACCAGCACTGGTCTCACACAAGGTAGGAGACTTCAAGGAGCAAAGCTATCAAAGGTAGTATTTTTTTTTTAAGAGACACTTTTCTTTAGTTTACCTTCCTGATGCAACTTGCCACACATGTGGGGAAGACCTTTACAGTCAGTGCAAAGGAAGCTACAGGACCCAGTGGCTGATGGAGAAGGCATTCAGGAGAAAAGGGATCTGCTCCATCTGGTTTCAGTTAGCCAGTGATTGCCTTAAACTGAACATGAAACTATGTACTAAATCTCTGTATATGTACAGGAATGTCTTCATGCAACAAGCCCTCAGGGTACACAGGACATCATCTTACAGATATATGCCAACACTGCAGAATTGTGATATTGGGCCAGAAATTGCATTCACAATAGGGAATGCAAAGATCTTGTCTGGAATTTTGAGCTTTTCATGTTGCAAAAGTCATTACATATCCAAAGAACCTGAGGAGATCTTGCATTAGAATCAACATTACTAACCTGAACAGCTTTTGTTGTCATCAGTCCTCTTCCTGTAACTGAAGCAGGAACAAAGAGGATGCATAAGTACACGTATATATGTAAGATACAGGAGACTATGATAAGCTGCAATAAATTAACAAGCCAGTAAGGAAAAGCTTTGAAAGAACATACATTATCTCCTATAAATTATAAAAGCCAATTATGGATTGTTCCACATATATACCTCATTTCTTTATTCTCTGATTCTCTTTTTACTTTTCAGGATCCTGCATCCCCCACAACACTTGCTGTCCAGTTCTAGCAATTACTGAATTTCTTTTTCCCAATTTTTTCTTTAAACGTATATTTCATCACTGACCACTGTTCCTGGTTTCAGAGTTTTAAACTTTACAATTTCTATTCACAGTATTTTTCTCTGATTCATCCTATTCTCCCCAACTCTGCAAAAGTTTTTGAAACATAATTACTTAAAAAGCCAAAATATAAGTATATACCTTTATTGTAAACAGTACTAAGTGAATCACAGCTCTAAAATCATTACTTATCTGTATCACTACACCTGCTGAATTTGCATGGAGAAAAAAAAAAGAAAAAATTAGGAAATTATAAAAGAGTTAGGTTCCAATACTGGTATCACTTTCTTCTTTAAAAGTGTGCTAGTAATACTTAAAAATCTCGATTTCTACAAGGAATGCAGCATAGGTATGCATTTTGAAACATACCAGATTATTCTCATACAAGAATTTTACACAAGATCATCTTTATATAAGAAACACCGCTTCTAGGCTCCATATCTACTTGTTTATACTAAATGACATTCACGTGTGTTTACCAGAAGTCCTTAAAAGACTAATGGTAACTGGCTTTTTTCCTGATGCCAGACAGCTGTGTGATTCAAAATGAAATCAGGGAACTACCATTCTTAGAAGAACAATAAACTTGTATCACCAATAAATAATTAAAGCATTACCCCAGAACTCTGCTGGCCTTAAATTACTATCTTCAAATCCTCTGTCTTTCAGCCACTTCTTAAGCTTAATGTATTCCAGTTTGTGACTGCAGTTGACTAAAGACAAAAAAAAAAAAGATTAATGCTATAAAACTAAATGGTCTGTTGGAAAATAAAGGACATTGAAAACATTTACTGTATAGTCAGAGAAACTGTATTTTGGACATTTTGGTATAGCATAACAGAATAGCAAGATAAGCTCCATTTGAACTAGCATACCAAGTTCTAGACCTCTGGGCACCAAGAGCTTTCAGAACTACAGGAGTTATTTAGCATATTCAAGGATCAAGGAATAGTACTTGCCATTAACCAGAAAAGAAAGCTCACAATATTCACCGTGCTCTGCTTGAGATTGTAATCTAATGCTAGAATATTCGCACAGAAAAAGCTAACATTTATGAATGTTACGTTCACAGTACAAAGGTGTTTGACAAATATACACTATAAAATGACACCTCGACAAACAATTGGTTATTTTATTATTTAGCATGACTTCCAGGGATACTACCTCCAACCATAACACTCTTCAAGTGTTTTCTTCTTCTCTTTCGACGTGTTCGACCTCTACTTTTCCTCATATTATATAAGAGATGTTGCCTTATGTAGATAACCTGAATTAAAAAAAAAAATATATATAAAGTTACTTAAAAATATTTAAAGTGTCTTTTCAAGTACTGAATGTTTCATTTATCTCAGTAAGAGAAGTCAAAGCCCTGTCTGTTTAATAAGCTGCCTCTTTAAAGTTTAGAAAACGTACTACAAACAAATTCCTAAAGGAGGGTGGGTGAGAAGGATAAGGGAGGACGGGAAGCCTTCATCTCCAGACATCATCTTGGCCACGGCATGGCCATAATCCTCTAAAGGAAATGAGACCCTGGTATTTACGTGCACAGAACTAAAAGTTTTCAAGCAGCAAACCTATTACCGTTACAGAAAATTAATTGGCATAAACAGCCTCTGCAGTTTATTTCTTCAAATAACAAGGCCAGAAGGAACCTAAGCGATCACATACACTGCAGGAAACAACCTTACCCGACATCAACACCACCACAATCCCAGTGCCATACAGCACCGTGTCACTACAGCTCACCAGCGTGCACGATAGCATCAACCTTACTCCTTATACTTCAGTTTTATTGTTGAAACCTGTATGTAACGTCCCCTTGCCACTATCGCCTTTAACTGAACCTCAGCAGCGCAGGTTTCGCCCGAAAGCAGGGCCCGCCCGCGTGGCGCTGGCAGAACGCCGCGGACACCGGCGCACAGGTTTCTCCCGCCAAGGCACAGCCTTCCCCGGCTGCCAGCACGCCGGCGGCCGCTAACTACACTCAGCCCCCAGAAGCAAGGGGTCTGTTTGAACAACACCGCCCTCCCCAGCTCGGCACAAGCCCTCCCGGCTGTTACCGACAGAAGACACCCGGTGCCTGTGCCCGAGACAGAGAGAAAGAGCCCAAGAGGCCCCAGCACTTCCCCGCCGCACACAACGCCTCTCCCCGCCTCTTCCTTCTCTGACAGACAAAACCTCCCGTTCACCGCAGCCAAGTAAGCGCCGCTTGGGACCGTCTACGTTGTTGTTGTTGTTGTCGTCCGTCCCTCCCTCCCCCCGCCCTGTTGCCCCCTCCCTGCATTTTAAGGCAGTGAAAACAGAAGAGCGTAACGAGAAACCCCATCTCCCCTGGGCGACCCAACGGGAGCACCGGCTCCTGCTTCCCTCCGGGGCGCATATCGCGATGGAGCAGAGAGCAAAAACGAACACGCTACCCGCCGCCTACCACAGCCCCCCTACTCGCTACCGGCCCACCTCCCGGAGAGAACGCAGGCATCACGACCGCCCCCAGGCCCTCCGCACCGCCCCTGCCCGCCGCGGGAGGCGGCGCTGCCCCGCCGCCATCTTAGGCGCGTTCGGCTACGGGCTGGCAGGTGTGGGTGTCTGTGGCTAGCGGCCAGCGGCCAGCTCGTCCTTTCGTCATCGCTGCCCAGAGCCGAGGAGCGAAGGGAAAGGCAGTGCTGGAGGTGGGTGAGGAGGTATTCCTCTGGGCTTGTCCCGCAGCTCCTCGGTGCATTCACCCCCTTGGCGGAGCGACGCGGGGGCGTGTAAGGGCCGGCTAGGATGGCAGAGAATCCCCCCAGGAGTCGGGCTCCGTCGTGGTTCCCGGGTTTGCTTTGCGTTCCCGTTAGGAAGGAGAAGTGGTTCTGGAGAGGTGAACAGGGAGGGTGGCTCCTGGCCGTGGTGATCGGTTAGTAGCTGGGCGGGCTTCTAGGAGCTGGTTAGGGTTTCATCCTCTCTAGATGTCTGTTTGGGGTTAGTTACTAGCTAATTTGTGAGGGAGGTGGCAGCTGAATCGAAAATGAACAAAACCAGCTGATAAAACTTATTTTTATGAGGGAAATACAACTTTAAAGGTTATGTCTGCGGGGAAAAAAAAAAAAAAAAACACCAACAAAAAGAACCCAGCAAGCACACTTTGTATCTAGAGCTGACTGATGTGTTAAAACAGAAGAAATATTGTCTGTAGCCAATCTATGGTCCGCTGTTTCACTCTAAAAACGCTAGAATTGGTTTTCCTGCTTGACAGTTAAAATCACTCCTCCCCTTTTTTTTGAGCCCGAGTTTTTCAGGTTTGACTGCATCAGTGAACCAGTTGAATATTCTCAGAAGAAGTAAATGATATTCCTGTAAAGTGTATGTGCAGAATAGCTTAATCCCATAGAAAGTTAATTTGATACTAAAGTCTAGTCTTTCACTTACTTCATATATTTTTTTTTATTTAACCAGTAATGGATTAGGCTTTCTTCAAAATATTAACACCAAACATGTATTTCTCTGTTCCTCACATGACTTGAGTAAGTAACAGTTAGTATGCACTCTAATGTAGTTTTACGTAATTCAAAGTGGAATTCTAAATAGGATTTTAAAGAGAGAACAGTTTAATCTATTGTCAGATTGCCATCTTTGTTCATCTGAGTGTGAAATTTTCTTTGCTGTTTGCAGTTATTCTCACTTCGGCATACATTCAGAGAGGAGAATGTCCAGCGTGCCAGTGGCTGTGGTGACCGGGTCCAATAAAGGGATCGGATTTGCAGTTGTGCGGGCTCTATGCAAACAGTTCCCAGGGGACGTGTACCTGACAGCCCGAGACCCCGGCCGTGGCCAGGAAGCGGTGTCAAAGCTCCAGGAGGAAGGGCTGCATGCACTCTTCCA
The DNA here is from genome assembly GCA_013396935.1 of Baryphthengus martii. Lineage (NCBI taxonomy): Eukaryota > Metazoa > Chordata > Aves > Coraciiformes > Momotidae > Baryphthengus > Baryphthengus martii. Next base: position 112,249 of record VWZK01018435.1, on the reverse strand, counting down.
TCAGCTGGATATTGATGATCTGCAGAGCATCAGAGCTCTCCGTGACTTCCTAAAGGAGAAATATGGAGGGCTGAATGTGCTGGTTAACAATGCAGGGATTGCTTTCAAAGGTAGGAAGCAGATTGTCTGGAATAGATCTATGTGCTACAGAGCTGTATGGAGAAGGATGGTAGTTGCATCAGCGATTGTACAAAGTTTCTTGTATGGGACTTCTGTGCCAACGGTGTGCTGCTTTTTTGGCTGGGCAAGCTGCCTACCTTCTTAAGCATGATGAGAGGGCAACGTGAAATGGCTCTTCCTCTAGCATCTGTTGGGCCAACTGTACATGTAAAGATGCTTCCCTGGAATATTATATTTGCATCACACACAAAGCATGAAAATACTTCAGGTGCACACCATGCCCATGAGCACAATTGGGTTTATTGCCTCAGTGCCCATGAGTTTTGCCAAGCCCATGGGAGTTCATTATCTGTGTGGGCTCCTCAGGGATCTGTGTTTTCTCTCTTCAAGCGTCATACTTTGTTCTGTGTGTTGCCTGTTCAAGGATTCCGGCTGATAAGAAAGAACTTTTGACCCTGGGTCCTTATGTCATCTTTACTTATCTTTTAACTTTCATGGGTCATTCAATTACCTATAGAATAATTATGTAAATCTTGCTGTGCTGATCAAGAATTTAACTCTTTCATCTTCTAGTGAACAGGAAGGTAGGCAAAGTAAGGAAGACATAGCAGCTGTAACATAGAAAAGTGCATTCTCCTTGTAGGTGTTTATAGAAACAGGATGAAAATCATGTTAGTCGAGACAGACTAAATCACAAGCATGACTGCTAATTCATTTCCCTGCCAGTATAAACTTGTTCCTTCTGTATTTTCTGTTTTTTTGGTGTTTGCATTTTTTTTTATTTTTGTGTGTGTGTGTGTGTCATGTCTTTGTGACATGTCCTAACTGGACATCAGAATGTTCAATCACAGTGTTGCGCTGACTCATCTGCTCACAGCGTGAGTTAAGGAGGCCTGTCCATTGTATGAGTCCAACCTCACCTGCCGTTAAAGATGGAGCTTCTCATATAGTGGGAGTGCAGCAGTAGTGTTCTGAAGTGCAGTCACTATATATTTTTCATGGTACTTTGCAGGATGATTTCTTATGTGCAAAATCAGCTTAATAGGAGGCAACTCTTAATTGTCTGAGCTTCAGGATGTGCTCGAGCTAGAGAGGCGTTAAAGCCTTGCAGCCTGTTGTGGTTTAACCCATCAGGCAGCTAAACACCACACAGCCATTCCCTCGCTGCCTCCCAGTGGGGTGGGGGAGAGAATCAGAAAAAAAGGTAAAATTAGTGGATTTAGGTAAAGACAGTTTAATAGGACAAAAAAAAAAGCAAGGGAAGATAATAGTGATAAAAGAATATACGAAACAGGTGATGCACAATGCAATTGCTCACCACCCACTGATGCCGAGCCAGTCCCCAAGCAGCAGGCTGTCGTCCTCCAGCTAACTCCACCCACCCCCATTTTTTTTGCTCAGCATGACATCATATCATATGGAATATCCCTTTAGCCACTTTGGGTCAGTTGTTCTGGCTGTGTCCCCTCCCAGCTTCCTGTGCACCTTCAGCCTCCTCACTGGCAGGGCTGTAGGAGAACCTGAAAAGTCCTTGACTTAGTGTAAGCACTGCTCGGCAACAACTAAAACATCATTGGTTATCACCGTTATTCTCATCCTAGATCCAAAACACAGCACTATACCAGCTACTAAGAAGAAAATTAACTCTATCCCACCTGAAACCAGGACAATCAGATTGTATTTCTGTCCATGCTTATCATCTATAAAGCCTGCAGGTGCACAGACCAGTATTTTTTCAATTTATACTCAGGGCCTTAGCTCATCCTGCTAGTGACAGTGAGTTTGAGCAAGACTGGAGCTTCAACTCCAGCAATTGAAGTACAGTGTGTGTTTAGTGTTGTTGGCTTTGCAGCCACTGTAGCCTCTATCAGTGTTGATACCTGGACAGGCGAAATGAAAGTTCCTCAGATTGCTGCAGCCAGATTTGTGAGACTGCATCTCTGACAGGTCTTGGATTTATGTGTGGAGCCACTGAACAGATAAATAAGTAAAATAGCGTAACCAGTGCAGTTCCTGTTTCTTCCTTTACCACATCGTGGATATTTTTTTTTTAAATTCAGAAGTTGATTCCAGATGCTTAGCCTAGACTGTCCTCAAGCTGGCAACTTACTATGAGTCAGCAGTAGGTCATACAATTAAGAAATGTGATAGAAGAGCCAGTTGTGACTGTTGTTGTGTATCGGGCATAGAGGCTAGATGGTATAACACCATTGTAAGAGCTTGCTGTGATGCTTATCTCATACTTTGGCTTTAATTCTTGCTTCTGAGATTAGTGTGTCTACCCAAACTTGTTCTTGCCTAGCCAAGTTTCTGCCACCATCCCCAATTTTATGTTTTCCTTTCTTTATTGTAGTATTGTGTGTCATTGCTGTCTGTCAAAGATTCGATTTGCCATTAAATTTATTTTATTTTTGTTTTTTTGTGCTGCACTGCAGATAGTCCGGAAAAGTCTAGTCCAGCAAAAGCTGGTCGTGTATGAAATAATTTGATTTGCAAGACTTGATGCCATTGCTTGAAAGTATAAATGAGTCAGCCGTTAAAGCTGTGGCAATAATAAGCACAACTACATTAGATACCTGGTAACTGCTGCTCTTTTGAGTTTACATAGGTCTGGGCTATAGAGACAAGTGAAAAACTGCCTAATCTCTGTAGGTAGCCTTCATCACTGCAGAGAGAGAGCTTGTAGCAGGAAGAGGAGGAATGCTGTTGCTTTAACTCTTACTTCCCCCTCAAAGTGGAGGACATGTGGCATATGATTTATCAGCTGATAATTTGGCTCAGCCAGTGGCACATCTAACCCCACTTTTGGTCGGGGCAACCTGTCAATTCTATCTGATGAAATCATACCCTTACAGTGCAGTTCCATGGTCTGATTCTGCTTACCTAAATCAACTTCCATTTCCTAGCTTCTGATTCCTGCTCTTCTGCTTGTGCTAGCACAGATCTGTCAGTTCAGGAAGTGATTGATGACACAAGTATTTATCATTTTAGGGATTGGTTGGTTGATTTGGGTGCTTTTTTAGACTGCACCATTCTTTATAGAAGCTCTTAGAGTGTTTGTTGCAATTCAGCACTGCTCTGACCCAGCTAAGAGCCCAGAGCGTGAATCAGGATAGAGAAGCAGTTTTCTCCCATATTGTTGGATGTTAGTGCCAGGGTGATGGTCTTAACTTTTGCATCTTCAGTGGCAACATCCTAGATTCAGGATCTTCCCTTCTAATTTCTCCTCTGCCCCCTGCCCTGGTATGTCAGGATGGCGGCTAAGTACCATGCATTTAAGAGGAGATGGCTCCTCAAAGTTTAGTTGCAGGTGGCAGTGTCAGCCCAAATTCTGAGCGCTGGATCTTTCATTAATAGTGAGTGTTAGTGATGTTGCTTTTTTTTTTTTTTTTTTTCCTCTCATGTACTTTAATTGATCATATGTCTGTTTCCTAATTATCAAATAGACAAGAAACTAAGGTAAACTTAGGGGGTTTGGTAGTTTGATAACTTCCTTTCAAAGAGTACCATAATTCTGGTTTATTTTTTTAATTTATTTTTGTATTTTTCTGTTTTTCCCTCCCTTGCTACCACCTCTTATGAAAAGTTCGTGACACAACTCCATTTGCAATCCAAGCAGAGGTTACTCTGAAGACAAACTTTTTTGGAACCAGGAACGTTTGCACAGAATTGTTGCCTCTTGTGAAGCCTTATGGTAAGTGTAACATAAGAAGTAGAGAAATAGTTTTATATGAATTTTGGTCCTCATTGAATGGGAAAATCCTGTCCAGCCTCAGATGCACATTGCCCCATAGCAAGAGGCATGTACCTGGCTGTGCTGTAGGTAAGAGAAGAGATGGCCTTCCTTGACTGCCAGAATGTCTCTGCTGTGTATTTTTAAGTCTACTTTCAAACTGGTTGCATTTCTCTGTTAAGAATTGAAATGGAATTCTCATGGTGACATAGAGAATTTATCCATGTTCTTTTCGTGTTATTTGCCTCTATAAATTGTTCTTGCCTCAGAAAGGACATTTTGATACAACTAGGATAAGGAAGTACCTAAAAATAGTGTTCCAGCGGCGTTTGATGTGACATGCCTGTGCTTGCTACTGCTGAAGCAACCTTCTCAATAGGCTATTGGTCTGTCTCTGTCTAGATCACAGCCTTTGCTGTACTTGCAGGTGTTTGGTGATGTAGTTACAAATGGCACTTGAAAATGTATCTTAAGTTACTGTGTTTCGATGATGTTAGGATGAACTGCAAGAACAACATCTTACCACAATGGTAAATACAAGGGGCCAGGCTCAAAAAAGATAAATGCCTTGATAATAAAGAGGTGTTAGTAGCGTGCAAATAATCCGTACTCGTGGGGTGACTGTCTTGCACAAAATGCTCCTGCTCTTGAAACCTGGAGCACTGGAAGTGCCCTGGAATGCTACTGACGTCTCAAAGATGATTTGAAAGGAGAGCATTTGGATCTAACACTCACACCAAATCTAAGACATTTTTTTAAAAACACAATTCTTTTCAAGAGTTGTCATCACTAGATGTTTTCATGGATATTAGGGCAAACGCTTGTTGCTATAAATGACATGCAGACTATCCTAACATTTAAATACCTCTGTTTATAAGCGAAAGGAAGTTAAGGAGGTGAGAGAAGTTGGGAACTGTTAATCCCTAGGGAGGAAGGAAAGGATAAATTAATTTGTGGAGCTAGTAAGGGAGAGCGGACAGTGCCAAAATTGCAGTTTAGTCCTTTTGTACTAAGGGTGAAGAACAAGTGTGTTCATTAAGTCATTAACAGAAAGGACTGATTTCTGTTGCTTTTAAGATCTAAACCCTCATGTTCATTCTCTAATTCATCCCCTGACTTGCTGTGAACTAGAAAAGAGGAAACTGTGTAACGGGTTTGGAGAAGATGGGTGAATTACTCATTCAACTGACTCATCTGTATTGAAGTGCTGGGAGATAAATATCATACTGGAGTTTTGTGTGCTGGGATTTGTAAATCTTCAGGTATTTTGTAAAAAAGCAGATGGTCTCACTGTATTAACAGTTATATTGCTTTTGTTGAATTCTGTATTATTCTGACTTTTGAGATAAATTCTCAAGGTACTTGAACTGTTGCAGAAGTGAGAATGTTTTCCACCAGAACTTTGAGAGTAAAGTATCTGTAAATTTACTGAGAAAGCCACTTACTGCTATGAATATGCCTACATATTGTAACAGGCTATTTCCTGGAAGAACACTGGAAGTTTGATAAAGTACTTTTGTAGATTCACACCTTAAATTACCCTCTGTAATTCACTAGAAACACTTGACATTGAATTAACTGTGATTTTTTTTTTTTTTTTTTTTTTTTTTTCAGGAAGCTCTTCAAAATAGCTCACAAAATATTTTACAGGTAGTCACCTCAATGGTGAATACATAACTGTAAAGCAAGCCCACTTCATTGTCTGTGCTTGTTTTAATGTTTATCAAAGTAATCAGTCTCTATCCTCTTTTACCAGGTCGAGTGGTGAATGTCTCTAGTATGGCAAGTAACTCAGCTTTGGGAGGCTGCAGCCAAGAATTACAGCAAAAGTTTCGCAGTGATACGATCACTGAGGATGAGTTGGTAGAACTCATGACCAAATTTGTGGAAGATACCAAGAAAGGTGTGCATGAGAGAGAAGGCTGGCCCAATACTGCCTATGGGGTATCCAAAATTGGTGTCACAGTCTTGTCCAGGATTCAAGCCCGGATGTTAAATGAAAAGAGAAAAGGTGACCACATCCTTCTCAATGCCTGCTGTCCTGGATGGGTGAGAACAGATATGGCAGGTCCTAAAGCCACTAAATCTCCAGATGAAGGGGCTGAGACCCCAGTTTATTTGGCCCTTTTGCCTTCTGATGCCGATGGTCCTCATGGGCAGTTTCTTAGTAACAAAACTGTTCGAACCTGGTGAGCTTATGTAGGTGGACCTCTGCAGGCAGCAATATGACTGTGTATTAGCCAGAGTGATCTCATCCTGTCTGCAGCAGCAGCAGCAGCGTCCTTTATCATTACAATGAGTATTACAGTTATGGTACTCCTCTGGGATTAAGCCTACGCTAAGGTGCCCTTCCTAGCAGTCTCCATTAGCCTGCTCACAGCATTGACTGTGTAGCTCAAAATCTGATTTGTGGGTGTTCCCGCCCAGATGATACAGGCTAATTTGGTGTTGCACTAATGTAGAGGTGCCTGACTTTGTTTACCTGAATTTACTCTTAATTTACTCATTGCCAGCTCTTCTCCCACTTCCCCAAGACAGATCGCTGACATGGAGTTGGGATGACGAAGCAGATGCCTTACGCTTTCTCAGCGCAGTAGATTTTTCTAGGGACCATAATTGCTTCTTGAGGTTGTGCAGGGTTTCTTAAAGTGGGGGGGGGGGCAGGGGGCTTGTTCTGAGTTCTACATCTGACCAGTTTAAGGGGAGGTTAATAAGACCGGAGCAGAATCACCACTGTATAGAGATTCCTTATTATCGGTGCAAAATGGAATTAGGTGAAATAAAAATAGCAGTGACATACCATTAGTAGAACTTACAACAGTTGGCTTTATTAATATGTATGTCAATAAGTGATTACTTACTGATTTGTATTCCTCCAACTGGCCTGTTCTGACACTAAAAGTGTATATGTTTGAAAGTACACTTCCATTTTCTCCAGTAAAGTTTGTAGCTGGAATGTGTGATGTTTGGAATATATAAAGAGAAAATAAACTACAGAACTGATATAATAAACTATTCCTCAGGACTTCCAGTTCATTTACTGTACAGCCAGGAGTTTCTTTATTAAAAACCTGGATTAAGTACTCTCTATGCAGTAGAGAAAATGAGCTGTAAATGTTCCAATACTATTACAGCATAGGACAGAAATACTTAATTAACATGGTAACCAAAAGAAGTCATGCAAGCAGAATCACAAGCAGAGGAAGCAGTGACGTGGAGAATACCTAATTTCTCATTTTAAGTGTTGGTTATTGCATTTCAAATGCTTGATCCTGACAGGTCGCCATGGCATTTCAAGATGTAGAGGTGAAACTGGGTGGCAGCAGAGGCAGCCTGAGGGTAGGTCAGGAGACGGCACCTGGGACGTCCCCAGGCTCTGGGGCAGCTGGCTCTAGGGGCGGGGTGTGGAGCTGGAGCAAGGTGGGATTTGTTCACCTCCGGGCTATAAGTGTGCAACTCTCTCCACCATGGCGTGCCAGCCAGTGCAGAAGCCGTGGTGGGATCTCCATGGTGGGATCTCCATGGTGCGATCTCCGGGGTCCTATATGGCCTTCCCTGCAGGGCAAGGTGTGCACAGCGCTGTGCTTTGCAAGGAAAGGCTGCCCCTCCCCCCTGCCCCTTTCCTCTTTCTGTGAGAAGCTGAAGGAGCTGTAAACAATTGCCTATAAATCTGTCATCGGTAATGACAAGTTAGCAATGGACATGTTAATTCTTAATCGGCAGTCAGCAAGGCCGTGCCAAAGTGGCTTAGCTGACTGGGTTTTACTTTGGCATCCCCCGATACAGTTTGTGTTCAGGGAAGCCTTGGATCAAAAGCCGTTGGACATAAATAATACGTGAAGTCTTGGTAATCACTTATCAGCACGGAACAAAGGTGTGATTATTAGTCGGTCTTTTAAGCATACAGTAGCTATTGTTTTTATGAAGATGAAAGTGTTGCCAAATGAGTCAGGCCCCAGAGCTCATGGAAGGGCAGGATGAGTGCTGCCCCAAAACTTCACATAGTAATCTATCCTCAGTGAGGAAAAAAAGCTGAGGCCTTCAGCTTAAGCACAACAGATACGTTACCAAAAAATCTCTGCGTAAAGTTTTTAATGCATTTTATGTGCTGCCAACAAACTATGCCCAGCATGATAGCACCAAAAGCCATCTGGTTAGTTAATAGAGTAACTTGACTGTCGTTCTGATGTGCAACTGAAGGAACCGTGTATGCTCTTCTCCTTGTGGTAATGGTATTGTTGTCCGACAAAGTGCGGATTCGTTGCCTGGTGTGCAATAGTCAAAAATCACACACTCGGGAGAGATGTTGTTGTTAATTCCAGAGTTGGTCAAGCCGAGGTGCCCGTTTGGATTTCCACGAATCAAGCACACCATAAAGAAACTGCTCCTGCTACGTTTATACGCACCATTAGCAACACCCTTCTCGCTATGATTGATTAGTAATTAACAATAATATTGCTAATTCGTTCAGGACAGTGCTAATTATTATTTTAAGCAAAAATAATGAAAACAATATAATCTCTAAGCATAGGTCTGCATTTTCCCAGAATGTTTTCTTCTTAGAGATGTCTGGCTCTGTTCTCAGGGTTTCACAGGCATCCAATTAATCATTTGGATAACTTCAGGGATGGTCCTCTTGCTTCAAACATCCTGCTTATCTAAGGGCCTAATTAAGTCTGTAAGCACTATTTCACAAAACTTTAACTCTTTCTGTATTTGCATTCCTGTTGGGCGGTGTGGATAACAGTATCTCAGCAAAACAAAACATGGCTGTTCTGATTCAGTAATAATTTGGGTGCAACTTTAAGAGAAGTAATCCAACAGTGGGGAATCATACCTCATTCTGCATACTTGAAATGCAGCTTGAGTCATTACGTTTCAAAAGTTGCGTGCCCTTCTGGTCGGCCTGTACAAAATTTCCAACTAAACCTTGACCCAGCTTTCCTATGGTTTGCACGAAGACCAGGCTGTAAGAGTCCTGTGTTTACTGTAGCTAGATAGTATCCATTGTTAAATAAAAATTAATTTCTGAGTATCTCTGATGCTCTATAAAGCTCCTTCTTAAGTCTAACTCAGTATCTGGGTTTTGGGTTTTTTTTTGCATTCAAGCCAACCAAATTGTAGATTTGAAAGTTTTACACAAGATGGTATTTCAAATTCTTATATTAAGCCTTTTCACAGTGCTTGTTCTTTGTTAAACCTGCTTACCCTGCTTCAGGGTAAGGAAGCAAAGTGGAAGATGACAGCTAAGTTGTCATCTTCAGAAATGTCATTTCTTATGGTGAAATAGATTGTTATTCAGACAATTTCTTCCTGTATGAACAGAAAGAACAGAGGACAGATCTTTTCACCACCTTTACAGCTGTGGTGCAGTATTCAAGGAAGGAGAATCAGGTGTGCAGATGGATACAACCTCAGCGGTAGGAGGAGGAAACGAGAGGCAGGAAATAGCAGCTATTGACAGGACCAGTCAGAGTCTGGAAGGAGCTTATGCAGGAGAAGCGCGTTTCCCTGGTGCCATTGGTAGGAGGACTGTGTCCTGGGTAGAGAGCTGGGACCAGGCAGGGCAGGCTGCCAGGGGAGGGCAGTTTGCTGAACGCAGAATCAGAAGGCAGGCTGTACAGTGTGGGGGGCAGGCTGGATCTTTGCACAGGGCTTGTGTTGTTTAACCAAAATATTTTTTTTATTATTTTTTTTTTATGCTGCCTCCTTGCTTCTCTCCCATGACTGTTGTGTCTAAAGTGTTTTGTTGTTTTCAGATTCTGGCACGCTTGCTTAATGGTTATTGTGTAAAGTTTAAGGGTTAGGAAAGGCATGAAATAATAATGATTTGTTCCACTGTATAAAACTCATACTCGTGATTTACTGTTTTTCTTTTTGCAGCGTGTCACTAGCATTTTTACTTTGGAATTTATTAGCCAAAAAAAAAACTCCTGGCAATGCAGTAGCTGTGGTGACATGGGACAGTGAAGGAATTGGGTTCACAATTGTGAGAGCTCAGTGGAGGCAGGGCCTTGGGGGTACAGGAGATTGTGCAGGACACAGTCAGGCAGCTGTGGCAAAACTTCAGGAGTGGAAGCTGTAGCTGCTGCTGCATCAGTTAGATATAAACAGTATGCAGGGCCTCTGGGGCTTTCTAAAGGAGAAGCTACAGACCTTGCAGTGTGCTGGTTAATGATGCAGCCACCATTTTCAAAGGCTGTATTAGGCCGGCTGTTTGGCAGAACTTTGCTTTGGAAAGCCAGTCATCTGAAGGTATGGGGGCAATCAGTAAGGAGATTCAACTGCTCCAGACCTTTTTGAATCTAAGGGGAATTAAAACCAAGTCATTTCTGTCTGGATTCCCTGCAAGGTTGATACCTATGGTATGGGCCAGACTTGCATATCCCTTATGGTTCCAGTGCTGTGTAGCGCAGTGCATTTGGCTTTCAAAACTGCACCGTAGACATGCCTGGAGAATTTGAGGTCCATGTACTTACAAAAATGAAGAGAATATACCTAGCTTAACATGATTCCTTACATTTTCCTTTTAAGTGTTTTCCAATATAAATAACAAAGATGACAGGAACTCTTGAGAACTCATTTATGTCCATAGATAAATTTATTTGAACCTATCTCTTACAGTAGTATAACCAAACATGTAGGCAATGTCCTGACTTTCAATGCTGTGGCATCCCTCTCAGCCTGGAAATGTGTCAAGAAAATTTAGATTATATGTGCGTATATGCGACCCAGGTTTTCTTAAAACAGTTAAATGCAGAAAATAATCCAAGCTCAAATTTCTTGTTAATACAGGAATGTTTTTGGCTTTTTAACCTCAAATAATGAAAAAAGAAGAAGGAACAGTGGTGATGCTTTACAATGGAAATGCTTCAGTTTTCAGTTTTGTTCTGCAAAGGCTTCATTTTGGAGCTTACAATAAAGGAAATTGTTAGCTGGACAAAGTTCTGGTCTTGGAGACCAGTTTTCATCATCCAAAGATCTCTTCACCAGATGAGCTATGCACAGCATTTGCATCCGAATGAGCAATACCCAACTTCACATTTCCCAGTTTGGACTGTTGCCTTGTCTTTGGACCCAAATCACTGATCTATCTCAGCACTCTTAAAATCCTACTCTGTCTCTCTTCAGGTACATACCCACATACTCAGACACCCTGATCTGATGGGCATTGTCTGTTTTGTTTAATTGGAGTTATGCAGTATTTAGAGGACACAGGACAGGAGTGGCTCTGGTGGTGTTTTATTTGTGAATGTACTGGTTTGGACTATGGAGATAAAATAGTGAAAGCAAGCAACTTCGTAAACTTCCCTTAGTAAATAATATAAATGCAGTATAGTTTCATGGTAGAAATTTCACATTTGAAATCACAAGGAATATTTCTAAACAAAAAAAAAAAAAGAAAAAAACTAACAGGTGATATATAATTGGAGTAGACTTTTCCAGTATGAACCAAACAGATTTATGTCAATGTGACGTGAAAGTTAACGTGAATGTTGGGTAGACTGAAATGCAGCCTGGCTGTCTCCAGAGGTCATTACACCAGTAGATCTATTACTTAATCCAACCCCAAGGGCCAGGTTTTAGCATGGGCAGTGCTGCCGTGGTGCAAATAACAAACTGATTTATTGCCTTTTCTGAAAAAAATCCTGAGTAGTTAGTACAATAGGCAGGGCTTGAATTAGCTTAACCTCTGATACAAAAAACAGCCTCCAGAGTTATTTTTTTTAAAATTATTTCCTAACCAGCAGATTTTTAAGTACCAGAGCAGAGGAAGTGGGTTAGTCTGGAGGTTCGTTGAGTTTAGTGCATGTTCTGATCAAAGCTTCCCAGCAGGCTGAGCGTTTTCATGGCCTTTCCATCAGGAGATGCTCTGGTGCCTGCCAGCAGCTGACCTGACAGAGTGGGAGCCCAGGAAGATCTCTCTCCTCTACCTTACTGCCTGATTCTTTGAAATTCTGGGCCACCTCTGTGTTCTGATAGAAATGGCAAATAAGTTCAAATAAGGTGGAAATCAGAATGAAATTAATACAGTTGGGTACCCACATATGACTGGTGCAGCGAAAGAACACAAAAATAAGAGTGTATTAACACAAAACTTACTGGAGATCATTGCTGAAACAGTATCCATCAAAATCTTAAGTTTCTATTATTTCATCCTGAATAACTGCAGGGGTGGATTTTCCTTGACTTTTTCAGCTACTCTGAACTACGAGGATTATGTTCTGCGTGCATGTTAAAAAAAAAAAAAAAAGAAAAAAATGAAAAAAACCCTGAGGTTAAATAATATGTTTCCACAGTACATAAAACTTTGTCAGGTATGATGTTCCAGTATTTAAAGGGTGTCCACAAAGAAGATGGAATCTCCCTTTGTACAAGAAGTCACATGGAAAAGAGGAGGGGTAATGGGTACAAGTTACTGCTGGGGAGATTCCAATTGGACACAAGAGGAAAATTTTTCACAACAAGCACAATCAACTGTTGGAGTAATCTCCTTAGGGAACCGGTGGAGCCCCCAACATTGGACACTTTTAAGATTCAGCTGCAGAGCATACTGGTCTATCTTGTCTAGACTGTGCTTTTGCCAAGTAAGGTTGGGCCAGATCATCCTTGAGGTTCCTTCAACCTGGCATTCTGCGATTCTATGACTGTGTATTTTACTTTCCGTGGGTATTTTGCTAATTTTGGGGGGTTCATGTTTTGTTTTGTTTCTTTCTTTGTTTTCCGTTAAGAGTACTAAAAATCTAGCTCGTTAACTTTCTTTCAAGCCTTCTGTAAAAAACAGAGGGGCAGAGGGCTTCTTATATTGAACTTGAGCCTACTATACGTGCAAATCCCCGTGAAAGCGGCACCTACAAAATTTCTCAAAAGTGCTTCATGCTTAAAACCAACTGCAACAGAAGCAAAGCTTTTCAACGCGCCTTTGCTGGCTTCCAGTGGAGGGGAGGCGCAGGTAGCAGGCCTCGCTGCCCCGCTCCGCG
>VWZK01018435.1:48584-98719 GCA_013396935.1 Baryphthengus martii | reverse complement strand
CCAGGCTCCGGAGCCATCCGCAGCCGGCGGCGGGGAGCGGGTTGCCCGCAGAGGCCCCGCATCCTGGGGAGGCAGAGCCTCGCCCATTGGGGACCAGTGGCGAAGCGCCCGCCTCGTTAACCTGTCTTCGGTCAACGCTGAAACCTGATGAGTAACTATTGACATCCCCATTGACTAAGGAAGTTTGTGACCTGGGATTTGGAATATGTGCCTGAAGGTCACTGGCAAGTGGCTTTTGTTTTGCCCTTTTTTTTTTTTTTTAATCCTCCTGCCTTTATATATAAGCACAAACACGATCTATTGGCCATGTTTAGAGTATTGAATTTTTTCCAAACCTTGCTGACATCTAACAATGTGCACACGTGAACATCAGGGCACACGAAATCATTCACTCCATCACTGCTTCTCTGGGTAGGAATACATTATTCACCTGTCCTCTCACAGGAAAGTCCAAAAAAAGGGTCCTAAGAACTGAATAAGACTATTTCTCCCTCAGTTGATTATTTATGTTAGGTTGTTTGGTTGCTTCTTTTTTTTTTTCTCTTGAGTATCATGTTCTATTTTACCCCTAGGACCTAATTAGATTTTACTCAAACAGACTAGGTTTTAATGTTATGAGAATACTTTAAGACATGATTTTCATAGAATAGAACATCTAAATAGAACATCTTTAAGTGTTGCTGGTAGTTTGATTGATTCCTATTCTCTAAGTGGATTCCTGTGGATATATTGCATTTACAAATGAAGAAATTTGATGTGTTCTGATTCCGGATTCTAAATGATCCCAACAAATCTCTTATTTATGAAAGCAGCGGCACTCTTGACTTGGCAGAGAGCTGCTGGGATACTTCCTAGCTCATGCTTTGTTCTAGGGAGTTTGAATACAATGCAATAGTCCAATGATTAAGGTACTTTCATGAGATGACAGAAAATTTCTTGACCTGCTTGTTTTGGGGCAGCGACTATATCAGATTCCTTTAAGTTTTTGCTGGGCAGTATACTGCAAGTTTGCCATGTTTTTTAGGTTTTATGGGAGGGTTGACATTTTTTAAAACTCCTTGTTGGAGCAAGGGTAGCTGTATCCCGGATGAATACTATACCGTGCAAAGCAGTAGGTTTCTGTTTTACTCTACTGTGAGAAGCACTGCAAACATCCGGGTGAAAACAGAACATTCAGCCTTTACTGTAGCAAAACAAAACCAACCAACCAAACATGGCCCTGATAACATTGTATGAGAATACTTTTTTTTTTTTTTTTTTATAGAGGTGGATCTGGGTTAGATGATACAGGGTGGTTGTATAGGCAATGGCTTCATCCTGTCATCACAGGAGTGCAAATGTGGCTTAAAGCTGCATTTAAAATCCTTTATCTTTTTTGGGTGCATCCAGCATTTTTCTGTTTCTGAGGGTTTGCTGCCTAAAATCTTAAATTGGTGTAGTTGTCATTAAAGTTAACAGATGATACAAAATTGTTGTTTTGTTTGGGTTTTTTTTAATGCTATGAGAGATGACCTGCATTAAAAGAATATGGAGGGCTACTCTAAAGTTTATTTTTTGTGTTCTAACAGTAGGAAACCGAATGCAGATGTCTTTCAGAAACATTCCTGTAAGAATGTTTTCTTACAGGACTGCTTTCTTTTCTGTATTAGTCATGTAGCACAGATTGACCTGAACCTGGCATTATTAAACCTAAGCATCTCTCTAGAAGAGTACTTTTATATTAGTTAACAGGAGATCTAATGTCATAGCTAGCACAGGAGTGAAAGAATGTTTTTTCAGTACGTAAAATCCAACCAAGCTTGTTTCCTATTCTAAAACAGGTGTGTTTTTAGTTCTTGAATCTAAATGCATTGCAGAATAGGAGAAAATCAGGTCTGGATAATTTATTTTTCCTCCTTAAAAACATACAGATACTTTTTGATGAAATAAAGGAAGATTAGAAAACATGCCTTGATGCTTTGGCATAAAACCTTAGTCTTGTACTTCCACATCTCCTGCTGACAAGTTGAGATACAGAGTTCTGAGAGCTCCTTCTGCTCTGGGCTGAGAGGCCCTTTAACGAGATTCCTCTGTAAAGCTGTATTTTGATATGAAATGTTTCACATTCCACTACTACAGGTAACCTTCTAAAACACTGCACAGATAATAAGTTCTGAAAACTATTTACTTCTCCCTAACTACTTGTTGGTGTTTTGACCATTTAAAGTGATACTTTATATTCCTTTCTTTTGTCATTGTGTGAGATCCACGTGCGTGGAAAGAAAACATATGTTTCGTAAATAGGAAAATGTGACTGCAAAACTTCCAAAACCAGCAGTGGGGTGTTGGAGTCATGGCTGTAAAATTATTTTTAACTCCTTGTTGAAACTTGATCAGATGACCTGTTTATTGTGATCTGTCAGTGCTTCTACGTATTTATTATTACATTGCAGTACTTTAGGTTTGCTATAATTTAAATGTGAGATCTTTTTTCTAACTATGTGCATGTTTTACTTTACCAGGAAATTTCACCTTGCTATGAGAACCAAAGATGGATCCAGAAGAGCAGGAGTTACTTGGTGATTACAGATACAGAAATTATTCTTCAGCAATTGAGAAAGCTTTGAGAAACTTTGAATCATCAAGTGAATGGGCGGACCTTATATCTTCCCTTGGCAAACTCAATAAGGTACAGTGTCACAGGAATATTCTTTTTCATTTGTTTATTATCTTTTCTGTAACTTACAGTTCTTAGCAATATTTAAAATTCATTCAAGAAAAATATCAGTTCATAAAGGAAGGGTAACGGAAGCAGCTCAGTCAGTGTCTTATAAATATGAGAAGTTCTAATCAAACTAACAGAGGTTTTTCAAATGGTTATTTGTTTCCTTTATACAGCTAAGTTTAGTTAATTAATTGAAGAAACCCTCAGGATGCTGGTTACTCACTCTAGAGCAGCTAAAATAATCTTATATAGAATAGGAGGTCACAAATTTTAGTATATGTCTTGAGTCAAAGTTTACATTTAAAGATCACATCTACTTGGCCACGCCCTTTGTTTGTATTTGGGGAAATAATTGGTGCTGCTGGTGATGTCTTTTGTATGACCAAGGAAAATATGGCTGAATACAGGAAGAAAGATGAAGATTTTTACAAGGAAACACCTAGGAAATGTGTCCTCTCCTCCTACCCAAGAAACAAGGTGTATGTTGTTTGTGTCCTGTTTGGTCTCTTTTAACGTGGAACTCTTCCTGAGTGTACATGGTGTAAGAGTAGTTACAGTCATTAAGGAAAAAGGGGTGGGAGGAGGCAGCACCTGCAGAATTCATAAGGAAACATCTATTGTTACCCGATAGATGCCTCACATGCCTTTGCTGTTGTTGCTAAACCCTTATTCTACTCAGTTTTCAAAGGGGAGGAGAATCCATAGAATATCTCAGGTTGGAAGGGGCCCATAAGAATCATTAAGTCCAACTCCCTGCTCCTCGCAGGACTTCCTAAAATGAAGCCATATGACTAAGAGCATCATCCAGACACTCGTTGAACTCAGTCTTGATGGCACGGCCACTTCCCTGGGGAGCCTGTTGCGGTGACCGACCACCCTCTCAGTGAAGAACCTTTTTCTAATGTCCAATCTGAAGTTCCCCTGATGCAGCTTCATTCTATTTCCTCATGTCCTATTGCTGGTCACCAGAGAGAGGAGATCAGCACCTCCCCCTCCACTGCCTCCCTTGAGGAAGTTGTAGACTGCGATGTGGTCACCCCTCAGCCTTCTGTTCCTCAAGCTAAACAAACTACTATTTGATGTCTCTCTTCTATTGAGACATTCAAAACTGCACAGAGTACTTGAGGTGGGCTGCACTTGTGCAGTGTAGACTGGGACAGTCCCCTCCCTTCACCAGCCAGCTGTGCTGTGCTCGAGGCACCCCAGGAGTCAGTTGGCCCTTTTGGCTGCCAGGGCACACTGTTGACTCATATTCAACTTGCCATCAATCCAAACCACTAGATCTCTTTCCACAGGGCTTCTCTCCAACCTCTCGTCCCCAGGTTTGTATGTATAACCAGGATTATCCCATCCCAGGTGGAGCATCCAGCATTTGCTCTTACTAAATTTCATATGGTTGACTATTGTCCAGCTTTCTAGTCTATCCAGATCTATCTGTAAAGCCTCTCTACCTTTGAGGGAGTCAACAGCTCCTCTTAGATTATTATCCTTGGCCACGCTACTTAATGTACACTCGATTCCTGAGTTCAGCCCATTTATAAAACCATTAAAGAGCACTGGCCATAAAATTGAGCCCTGGGGAACCCCATTGGTGCTTGGCTGCCAGCCTGATGTAACTCCATTTGCTATAAGCTTTTGAGCCTGACCCACAAGCCAATTGCTCAGCCAATGCATTATGAACTTACCTAGCTGTGTGCTGGATGGTTTATCCAGAAGGATACTGTGAGAGACAGTATCAAAAGCTTGGCTACAAGAAAAAAAAAATCCCACATCTACTGCCTTCCCTTGGTCAACAAGAAAGATGACCTTGTCATAAAAGGAAATTGAGTTGGTTAAGCAAGACTTTCCCTCATGAACCTGTGCTGGCTATGATGAATGACTGCATTGTCTCTCAAGTGTTCTTCAATAACTCCCAGAATAACCTTCTCCATAATTTTGCCAGGTGCTGAAGTGAGACTGACAGGCCTGTAATTACCAGGGTCTCCCTTCTTACCCTTCTCAAAAACTGGGAGGGTTTTTTTTAAGGGTAGCTGTATTCTTTCCTCTTCAGAGGAGAGAGGATGGATATTGCTCTGGCAATAGGAGTTACACATCCTTGCCTTCACTGTTTCGTCCTGATTCCTGTTAAGTCAATAAGGAGAGCTAGAGGCCTTCAGAAGAGAAAATAAGGAATAGAGTGAGAGATTTCTTACCTGTGGCAAGAAGTAGGCTTTGCTCTTTTATCTTGACCTAGATGAGCACACTGAGCTGATTTACACCTGACACTCTTATTCAGGTACAGAATTGCCAAAATATGGAGCAGTAGAAACTAAGCAATAGAAACCAAGCAAAAAAGCTTTTAGCTGCTACATCAGTCCATCTGGTGTGGTATTTTATGGACTTAATCGTTTTAGAAGCTTAAGAATTGGTAGAGCAAATCATCCATGGTGTTCATCTGCTTCTGTCTGTTATCTGAAAATAAGGGTGATATGTCAGGGGAATATGCCACCAAAAGGAAGATTGTGAAATAAGGTGTCAATAGTATTCTCTTAACTCCTATGATTACTTGGTCTCCTACATCCTAAAAGATAAATATTGTTGTTGAGTTCTATTAATGTTGGAAGGAGAGGGAGGTGTTTCTAGCAGAGGGGCATCATTTTTGCTATGGTTAGTTCTGAGAGTGAGTGAATGAGCAGGGAGAGAATGAGTAGGAGGGAGGAGATCAACAATATCTCAATGATAAAAATGTTTTAAACACTGCACATGGTTACATTCAGGAACCTGGGTGTCAATAACTGTCATGCAGTCATGCCTATTACTAAACAAATAGGAGAATGTTGAGAAGAGGAGAGACAAAAGAGGATGAGGAAGCTGAGTTGTTTCGGAAGTACTTTTCGTGCTTCTAGAGTAGCATGGAAGATCTCTGTTAAGTTTATGTTTCTTAAGGATCTTGCTGTTGTTGACTTTAATTGTGCATGTTCTCGCTTTTATAGGTATAATATTTTCTGAGGCTTTTTCTCCTGTAGGCAGGCTTCAACAATACTTTGCATTATTGAGCTGAAGGAAGCAGCACAGACTCTTCCTACTTAAAGGTGAAAAGAAGGGAGGAAGCTCATCCAGATCCCTTTGGCCTTGGCTGAAATAAGTGATTTTGGACCTCTTGCTGCTGTTACTCTTTCTGAAAAGACAGCTCTGCTACTTCTATTGCTACTTAGCTACCAAGATTAAACTGAAGATTGTTTTTCAGTGTTTCTTTGTTGCTTCTGTGATTCTGAGTGATGTTTCACAGTGACTTGTAGAACAAGGGAAGCAACAGAGAAATCAGCTGACTTAAGTCTGAATGCTCAGCCAAGTGGGTCAGTTTGTTGGTCTAGAAAGATTATTTTTTGTCACTTAAGGCAGATGAGCCTTATCGAACTTCAGATGACTTTGGTGTGGACAGCTTCACCTTGAATCGCTTTTAGGCAGGGGGAGGAATAAGGTGTTTTGTGGTTTTGTTGTTGTTGTTGTTATTATTGTGATTCAGCTCTTGCTATTTAAAGTAGGTCGGATGAATGCTGTCCTTAAATTGCATATGTTCCTCACTGGTTTTATAGGGAGCCTGAGATGAGATAACTACAGTTTTGCCAATTCTAAGGTTAGCTAGGATGAATCTCCCCTGCAGTGTTCAGAACAGAACTGCAGGTACCAAATGTGAGCAGGAGCAAAGGATGGAGAGAAACTGCATTTTCTAACAAAAGCTAGAGTTGGCAGAATTTGCTAACTTGTGCTGCACCCCACATCTGTAAGGGAGAGGTTTTTAGGTTTTCATATGTACAGTGTGGGTGCTATGCATCGTCATAGTAAAGGAAAAATGGTGGATAGTAATGTTTTTAAAAACTTAGAGAAAAATATGAATGGACAGATGCAAACAGGTGGATTAAACAGACAGCAAATGCAGATATTAATGTTTTAAAAAGGGTCCTCAGGTTTGCCCTGAAACTTACTCATATTCTACTTGCAAATCTCCCTCTCAGTGCTGTGCTTCTGTTCAAACTCTAGTTACTATTATAAACCGGTCATTTAGTAGTTGCAGCCTAGGCTGCTCCACACTTAAGAAACAGGATGATTCTCCTCTCAGTGCTGTTCATGGATACTGCCTTGAACCATGTTTTTAGTTTTTGTTTTGCAAATCTGCACATGTTCACTGTTTGGAAAGCACTGGTTTGTGACTAAGGTTTCCAGATGTTTCATACAAATTGATGCATCCAGAATACAGTAATCCTTTTCAATTGGCTTAGTGACAGAATGTAATTGTGCTGTTTCAGATTTTGCCAGCTCGTTCCAATGTTTAAAAGGATACAACTCTGTGAAATCACTTTGATAGAAAAAAATGCTGAGGGGGGAGGGGTGTTTTCGTTTTAAACCTAGAAATAGGTGGTGGTTTAGCATATGTGGGCTTGTCATTGAAATAGGTGCTTTTAACATCATTTTCATATACAAAATGCTTCTCTGTCTATTCAGAGAATAAACAGATATGTATATTATATAAACTATATATATAAAAGTAATCACGTAGGGGGAACTTCAGGTAAGTAAGACACTAAAAATATTATGTGGTTAGGAAAATCCAAGTGCATAGTTTTCATTAGGGTTTTTAATCCAGGTGTTAAGCATATATGGTCTAGAAATTTTAACTCTGGGCACAGGCAAGCAGTAGATGAGTGACACAGTTTGGAAAATTAAGAATTGAGCAGTAGTAAGTATTGGATTCCTCAGCTTGCTTTTGTAAGGAAACTGAAAGGAGGCTTTCAGAAAAAGTCTCTGAAATTTATTGGTTCACAGAAGAGCACAAAATCTCACTGGGCAAGTGAGTATCTAAACTCCCCTATTCTTTTATTTAAGCCATATATATTAAAAATCAATAACAACATCAAAAAAAACCCCAACCAATCTACAAAAAACCCCAACCTGCATCTGTTTCACAAGAATAAGGGACGGGATTTTGCCATGCCTATTTTTCAAGAATATTTGGATATTAGTGATGTGGAACTTGCACAGAAGCTTTACAGATAACTGTTGCCACTGAGCCTGGCTGGCAGACAGTGTTCCTTTTCTGACCATGCTGAGTTCATTTCTAGTTATTGTTCACTGTGAAAACAAAATATTATAACCTTTGAAAAATCCATTGTTCAAGAGGGATTTATTTTATGCCTACAACATGCAATGTTTGCTCTAAAAGAGCTATTTCAAACTGCGTTTTATCCTTGGACATAACGGAAGTGTGTAAATGCACAGATTATCAATGCTTACAATACTAATTTTTCATCTTTAATCTGCAATTTTTTTTTTTTTACTTACATTTGACTTTCCATAGAAAAGAAGTGTGTTACTTTTCTGTAGGCTTTTCTTGCTTCAAAAGCTTCAAGGTGAATATGACCTCAACCAAACTCTTGATCTATTTTTGAAGGGGAAGGGGAAAGAGCACAAAAATCATTGCAGCTGCACAACTGTTGTTTGTTTCAGTAGTTAACACTTAATGTTATAATATGTCCGTTCTTGAGAGAAAATTCTTCTGAAATACAGATTTAATGAGTATAGCCATTAATTACAGTAGTTGCTTCACATGAGAATGCTGACTACCACTACTTTTGAACAACTGTTGGCCGAATTACAAACACAAGCACCACTTGACTTCTGTTGAAGGCAAGTCTTTATCTTTGCCTCCTAATTGCTTTATGGAACTTCACCATACCGGATGCAAAAATGCAAGGTGCAGGACTACGGATATTTCATACATCTGTTTTGTTTGGGGTTTTTTTCCCTCCTTTTTTAATATAATTCCAGCTTCTAGTTTACCGTTTCTTCACAACCATCTCTGAATTCCATGCTGCTGTTTTTATGGAAGCTGGAGCTCTGTTTAGAGATGTTTTTAACTTAGTGGAAAATAGAATCTCAGGCTCTCCTTTCCCTCTCCTCCCAACCACTGTGGTCCAAAACATGAGTTACAGTATCTCCTAGTTGAAGATAATCTTATAAATTGAGGTACATGCTGCATTTTTCTGTAGTTCTAGTTATGTAAATAAAAATACTGGTTTGGTTATTTTACGTCTAGGCAAATGGGTCTAACTGATCTCTAGTGGTGATATAAAGCTGTGCAGAATGACTTAAACCAGTAACTGTGAAAATGAGAATATGCCTCTGTGTGTGTCTGTCTGTGTTTTCGTTTTAAGGCACATATATACTCTGCTACAAAGAATAGGTAGTCTTCCCTTTTTACCCTTTATAGTCCACATTCAAAGAAGCTCTGAGCATGCTTATGCATTAGAAAATGTTTAGTGTGTATAATGGCTCTAGTTAGTCTTAAAGAACCTGTAGAAAGTTGAAAACTGGATGTGTACAATGGACATAAGTCATTACTTTGCATGTCTCATTTTTTTCCTGACTTACTAATTAAAGTCTTTATTTTAAAAGCCAGTGGTAGATCAAATACGTCTTGGTTTTCTGGGATTATTGCTTTTTCACTGGTCTATAAAAAGCAAATCCTGGGATGATACGTTAACTATGGAGTGCTTGCTGGCAGTTCAGACTTCTCAAGTCAGCCCTTGCTAGGAGTTCCAGTGATATTTACCACTTCTGCCAGCAAAACTGTTCATGTGGAAAGCAGCTGGAGACAAGAAGTAGATCATGGATGGGCTTCAGCCCATATGTAACAGAATACAGTCAAATTAAGCTCACAAGAATCAAAAGAATGGATGAATAACAGATGCTGAAACCTGTGAATGGAGTTGTCCACCTGCAGTGGTTTGTGTTGGATTCTGAATGTGGAAGGAACGGTTTGGGATGGTATCTTCATCTGCATACACTGCCAATGATGTCAGGTTTACTACCACAGCTTTAACTAATTTAACTACCTCTAAGAGCTGAAATGCTAATAATATTTCAGCAATCCTAGATCTCACAGACAACTGATTCTTTCTTTTTTTTTTTTTTTCAGTTGTAAGAGCTCAGCATAT
This sequence comes from Baryphthengus martii, assembly GCA_013396935.1. Taxonomy (NCBI): domain Eukaryota; kingdom Metazoa; phylum Chordata; class Aves; order Coraciiformes; family Momotidae; genus Baryphthengus; species Baryphthengus martii. The sequence continues at coordinate 89,041 of VWZK01018435.1, read as the reverse complement.
TTAAAAATCAAGCCTCTTAGCTTTGCCTGTCAGCTCACAGAAACTAATTAGCATTTAGAAATATGTGTGTTATCATGTCACTCTTATTTCAATGAACAGCTTTAGATCTGTCCACTAATTAATGTCTTTCAACCCTTTTAAAAATCTTTGAGCCCTGCAATTCTGGGGAAGCTGTTAAGAATCTGATCTCAGCAAAGTAGCAGCCAGCCCATCTTTCTGCTGGAATGGCTCTTGCTGGAATGGCTCTTGAGGCAACCACAGTCTTCTGATACATTGCAATGTGGTTTAAAATCCCTTGCCTCTACTGGAAGATCAGAGGCAACTGTTAACCAGGAACACACATTCTTGAGAAGAATTGTAGTTTGAGTCCAACTGTGTAAATTTCTTCAATGCAAGTCTGAAAAAAAAGATTACATGCTTTTGAGATGGGAGCTTCATCTCCAAATTGTTCTAATGTGATGAGCAGAAACTCTTGTCAGCTTGTGTATGAGGATCGTAGTAAGTGTCTACAAATGTTGCTTCTTGTACAGAGATGTCTTCTGATACTTAAGGTGAAGCAGTATAGTTGGCACATGTACATGAATGTGTTCTTGTTCTAAGTTAGTCTCACCTCCTGGAATTTGGACATAGGGAGGTTTCAGAGCTACCCAGGAGAAATGCTTAACACTGAGTTATCGCTGAGTATCCACTGTTCAACTCCTAAGATGCCTGAAGTACTTTCTGCTCTTCTGACTAAATGTTTTGCTTAGCTATCTCTGATGTTTGGGGAAGGAGAGTTCTTATTTGCAGGTGAAGACTTACTTTACATCCTTATGAAACAAAATAAGCCAAACAAGACCTTTTTTTTTTTTTTTTTTTTATGAGACAACATTATTTCTGTAATGGATCAGATCTCTGTATGAGAGAGTGAATGTTTTCATTTTCTATGTAGGTGATATTTAAATGTTATAAATATTATGATGGTATTCGTACAATCTTAAGATTGAGGAGAAAAGTATTTACCATTGGCATATATATTTTTTGTAATTGCCTTTTACATAGAGGGAGGGTGTGGGCAAATACATACCGAACAAAATAAATAGAATGTTTCAAAGTCCAGCTTTCAAGCAGTCCTCGAAGTTATTAACTATATTAAGGATTTCAATTTTTAGTATATTCCACAAATATAACCTGGTTTAGTTTCATATGTGAAATACTGCTGTATTCTTGGATTCTAATTTTCAGTACCTAATAAAATGCGTATCTCATGTGCATAGTAGGGGAGGAAAGGAATTTATTTGGCTCTAAATGGCATCTGTATTGTCTATGTTTGAGAACGGTGTGACTTTTCTATTTACTGTTGTTAGGAATTCTCAGCCTTTTTCTTCTTGAGTAAATATTATTTTCTAGAAGCTTTTTGTTAACAGCTGATCTCACAGTTTAGGCAGGGCAGCAAATGGGGGAAATAATGAAATAGTGGTCTGGCAGATTCTAGCTCTTCATGCCCACCAACTGCAGTCTTAAATGATAAGTTGCACCACCTTTGAAAGATGACAGAATTTCTCGCTTCGACTTACTGCTGATGAGAGTATTCAGCATTCAAGTGAGTACCACAGTCATCACTGAACTGTTTGGTGTTTCGTTTGTTGTTTTTTTCTTGGAGATGAGCAAGGAAAGGTTAGTTCACTTGTAGGCTGCTTTTTCAAAACCCCTTTTGAGGCAGGATAGAAGAACCTCGAGTTTAAAACAATTATTTAGGATGAGATCATGACTTAAACTTTGGAAGAGTCAAGAATTTGCCTAATCCTGAAAACATCCCAAATGTTTATCTGCAGTGAAACATCTGTTTGCCTTAGCAGATAGTGATCAAAGGCTATACTTGCAACTTCTTTTTTTAATTGTCTCTGAATTGAATAGACGTACTTAATTACCCTTGTGAAATGCATGCAGGGTTCAAAGAAGAGGGTAATGTTTCCAAAGAAAGGTACTACAGTTTGTTTTTTCCAGAAACCTGGCCTGTCTGCAATACTTAGTTAACTGTTTCGTTTCTTGAAGCTCTTATACATCGATACAGTTGGTATAACTAATAAAACTTACTGAAAGTAGCCTCACAGAATTACTAATAACTTCTAAGACGTTATTGTCCCATTTAATCATGCCTATTTTGGTTGGAAGGGTTTTTGTTTATATTTCAGCTATACTGTGAAATGAAAATTTATGAAGAAAGTTATTTAATTGTTACTTTATTTCCTGTCCTTAAAAGCTGAGATGTTTTTCTTGTCACTTCCCTACTTCCACTGGAGATAGGATGAGGGTACACTGTCTCTGTCTTGTTCTTTGACTTCTATTTCCAGTCTCTAAGCAAAGAATAGACCTTTCTAAATTGTTCATAACTGAGTCCACATGAAAACTCAAGTGCAGCATTCTGCTCTTTCAGTGTAACAAAATGCACTTATGCGAGAAAACTCTTGAGTACATTTAATTCTTTTCAGCGTGCGAGGGGGAAAATTTTGACATGCAGTCATCGTATGCATTATCTTTTACATTATAGTTATTTATTCTTATCTCCTTTCTTCCACAGGCTCTTCAGAGCAACCTAAAGTATTCTCTATTGCCAAGACGGCTGATCATCAGTAAGAGATTATCTCAGTGTTTGCATCCAGCACTACCTAGTGGAGTCCATTTAAAGGCACTAGAAACCTATGAAATAATATTTAAAATTATTGGAACAAAATGGCTTGCCAAGGATTTATTTTTGTACAGGTAAACTTTTCTTTAAATGCATATACGTTTCACAGTTTATTTCATTTAACTAATTTTTTATTTTATTTTATTTTATTTTTAAAAAAGCTCTGGTTTATTTCCTCTGCTGGCAAATGCAGCAATGTCAGTGAGGCCTGTTCTCCTTGGTTTGTACGAGAAATACTTTCTTCCCCTCCAAAAGTCCCTCCTGCCTGGTCTTCAAGCCTTTGTAATTGGACTGCTGCCTGGATTGGAAGAAGGATCAGAAATTTATGACAGGTGAGAACTAATTTTAACTTAAAAGCAGTATACAGTACTTTGCTTTTCTAGGGAATTCTCAAGAAATTTCTGTCAGCTTTCTTCATAGAAGACTTGTTAAAAGAGCTTCTAATAAGGGTAGAAGAATGGTGAGTCCCTGAAAGGTGCAACAAATAGTGCTAAAGTAGAAAAAAATATTTCCCTTCTATTTTCATCTCAGGAGGAAAAGAGGAGAGAAGAGGTAGAGGGTTAAAAATAGATGTGCTGAAAGGAATAAAATCTATTTCTTAAAGCTCCTCTGAACTCCTAAATAATTAACTTGATTCCCCAAACCACCACTCTGTCAATAAATTTTATATAAGTATTGTAATGTGAGAGAGAAGCTGAATTCTTTCCAGTCTTTACCCTCAGGTTCTGAAAACAGGAGCAAGAGGCAACTCTTACAAAACCTATTGTAGAAAAAAGTATCCCTCTCACTCTTGGGTGTCTCTGGCAGTAATGACAGTGGCATTCAGTACGATAAAGTTAGAATCAGGAAGTCTGCTGAGAAGAGCAGCTCAGCACCCATTTGTGTTGTGGTTTTACTTCAGTTACCAGAACTATTTTGTAAGATCTTATAAGAACCCAACCACTGTAGGTTGCATCTAAACATTTGCTTAAAGAGTCATTAAACCTTGTGTGTAGACTTAAAAAAAAAAAAAAAAAAAAAAAAAAAGCCAAGATAGGCTAGGCTGCATAGATTACCATCCATATGCAAATAATTCTACATCTAATGCTTCTTTTTTAAAACAAGTATTAAATTGAAGTCTTGTATCAATTGTTCGAGTGGCTAAGAGTAGATAGCATGTGCTCCCAACTTGGTGAGTAGCATTCAGCTGCCAATTCCAAAACATCAGACCTATGGACAAGTATGTACCTCTTAAACGTCTGCTGTAGAAACATGCTTTTTTGCCAGGCAGGCTTAAAAATGATGGTGTATGGTTTTCTTTTTTCTACAGCATTAACTGCTGGGAACTTGGAAGAGAAATGAGGTCCCCTGGAACTAAATCTCTTGTCCATTTGAAGCCTTTTCAGGGAGACTGAATTTATTGTGAAACTGATTAAATTTGAAGTAGTGAGTTTATGGGAACTGCCGATTAGCTTCCAAGATCCAGCTTCTGGTTTTATATGGGGTTTTTCCCTATTCTTGATGGCATTGTTTTCCTCTTTGCCTTGAACAAACAGGATCACAGAGAGGAGCTGCTCGTATATTTCACTATGAAAGATTTATGCTAAAATTAATTTAATGTTATTTTGTGAATATAAAAATTTCACAAGAAAATCTTTCTTGTGTTTACTCATTACAATGATTCTGATGCTAGAAAGATATCTTGTTGGAAGATGTGTTAGATTAATTTTAAATTCAGCTTCATGAGAGACTCTCCACTGGACTTGGTCAGAATGTTCAACATTGAGAACTAATACAGTCCCCTGCTGTTCCTGACAGTGGCAGAAGCACCAGCTCAGGTTCTGCTTCAGCCTAGAATCTATTTCCCACATACGTGTGAGTTTGCGCACATGCGCAGAAAGTAGAATAGAAAAAATGGCTCACGGGCTACTTTATAAAGAAATGGGAAAGAACATAAGATTTGGAAGGGGGGAGGAAGTCCTTCTTCTATACGGGGCTTCTTCCTCTTTTCCCACTTCTACATTCTTCATGTGAGGTTTTAATTCCTACATTAAAGTAAAATACCAGAGGACTGATGGAGCTGCCAAAGCAGAGGATGTGCCTTCAGTCATAGGACCTCCAATGTAATTGCCTTTAAACTAATTTGAGTGTACTGGTCCTGTGTGCAATAACTGACAGCGTGTCATTTTATCTCATGGGTTTTTTCATTCAGTGACTTACAAATTGAACTCGTGCATTTGTAAGTACAAACATGTAGGATATGTTCCCATTTGCAGACTGATAAAATTTGCTGTCAGAATCTAACATCAGTTTAAATTATTACCAATTCAGCATTGCAGGCCTCTCACCCTAAATATTTTGCAATCAGAGCTACCGCAGTAATTTGGTCAGAGCTTAATGTTTGCAGATAATTACTGGGAAGTTTCCAAAGTATGCGCAGAAACTTTGTTTCAGTGAGTGTGCATAGTGACAAAGGACCGAGTGGTTTTTGATTCTTTTCATACAATCAGATGCTGGGCATCTTCACATGCAAATGGCAATACTTATAATATAAAGATGAGGAAATTAAATTAATAATGTCAAGTACAATACTAATTCTGTGTATAACTGCCCTTTTATGATATAAAATAGAACTAACAAAAATCTATTTTCTCACGTCAAATATATTTCCGTACAGAACAGATGCTCTGCTTGTGAAGCTCTCCTTATTGATGGGCCAAGAAATGTTCTATGGAGCACTCTGGGGCAGTGTCCTGGTCAGCCCATCCATCAGGCTGCCTGCTTCTCTTTTCATTGTCAGCCATATCAACAGAGAGCTGCCTGGAAAACAGCAGAAGTACATGCTTGGCACTGATTATAAGCTCACAGTAAGTTCATTACACTTCTTATAGAACAGTCTTGTCTACCACAATACCCTACATACTAGCATCTCTGTATTCAATGAGAATGAGATGCTTTTAAATATAGTTTGGAGAGAGAAATGAAGAGAGGCTGATGAAATTAATATAGCTACTTCGCGGGAGCATCTTGTCTGAAGTATCGCAGAGAATCTCCCATACTGATTTTGGTTAGCCTGCAGAATGCAAATCTTCTCAAGATTCTGCAGTTTTTGGTAATCAATTCCACATACAGCCTTAAAAGACTGACTCTGTTTCAAATCAGAAGATAAACATGACATCTTTTATCTACTTTTCCTGAATGTTATTTAAGATTGAAGACCAATTTTTCTGTAGTACAACATATGCAGTATTTTATGTGGATTTCTCAAAGTGTTTGCAGTCCTGGAAGACAATTCTGAAATTTAGTTGTGGATTTTTTTTCATTTTCAGTAAAATGGAAGTCTTCAGTAGGTAGTAATTTATGTTAAACTTGAGTGACAGAATAATTGTAATGCTAGTTGGAGTACTTTAAGTTCTGCATTTTGTGAGGCTTCACATTCTATCTGATAGCTGGTGATGTCACACCGTGACACTCTGTATTGTTACAAAACCAAGTATTTCATTAACGATTCTTTTAACGGTGTTCCACAAAACTTTTTTTTAATTATTTTGGGGGCAGGAGTTAAATGGCTGAAAAATTGTCCTCTTATTTTAAAAAATACTGTTCACATGTAACTGAAGTTTCCTTTCTTTCCTTCTTGTGATTATTAACAGTGATTATAGTTTAAATGTTATCATGAAGTAAAACACCATTGCACTTTCTTTTTCTTTTACAGATAAAATCTTTGTGTGTATCAGTATTGGATTCAAATGTCCTTGTGCAAAGAAACACCCTGGAAGTGATTCTTTTCTTCTTCCCATTTTATACAGCTTTGGTAAGAGGACTATTTTGGTAGCATTGCACGCGCACTTTGCGCAGGAAGGTGTCTCCTGCGAAACCAATTCAGCTCCTACCTCTGTTATTGCCAAATGTCTGAATTTTGTGTCTTCAAAATCAATGGACTGATTTTGCAGGTTTTTGTTTACCCAGCAGTTTTATCAGTAGAGGAAACTCTGCTGCTTCTCAGACTCCTTACAGCTTCAGATGAGGATATAGTTTCACAGTGAATATTGCATAAGATTTGGAATGTGCTTGAAATACTCAGGCCTGAGAAACTGCATATGGCAAAAATATCGAACTCCTTTTTCAAGTATTTCAGCATTTGGAATTGTCTGCACTAAACGAAAATACTTCTGTTAAACACTAGGAAAGAAAATACTACTCGAGCTCTTCCCTGTCGTTTCCTAACTTACCTAGTAGTATAGTCGTATTTGGTAGATGGAGTGTTTAGTCTTTTCAGCTTAACTGTAGCTCTGTACCTGAAAAATGAAAGTTATCACAATTGTGTCAGATTCCCTTTCCTGAGATTTTTAGTACATAAAATATTTTGGTGGTGGTGGTTTGTTGCCTTTTTTTTTTCCCCCAAACATTAATATTACCAGCTAAAAAAAAAAAAAAACCACACAACAAAACCCACAACCAAACTCGTTACCCATTTGACTTGTTTCAGTGTTCATAAACAGCAGAAGTATCTTTGTTTTTCACCCTAGGACTGCAACGAGAGCACCATTCTATTGCGCAGGACTGATTTAGTCTATATTCTGTCAGCAGCTACACAGACATTGTTGAGGAGAGACATGTCACTCAATAGGAGATTATACGCATGGTTGCTAGGTACTGTACAACACACAGTGACATTCAATATTCTGAATACCTAAGAGAAAAAAAAAAAAACAGTGCTTAAAACTGTAATACACTTTTTCAGCAGTTAAAGAATGACTATAAAATAAAGTGTTGTTTTGTTGCCATTTATGAAATACTTGTTTAATAAGATTAAGCATTCATTTGGCAAACAGTTGTCTTCAAAGGTGAATTCATTTCACCATCCTGAATCACAGGGTATCTGATGAGTTATTTCTGGTCCCATCCACAGTTCATTCTGAAGTGGTTTTGTGGACTAAAAGGAATGGGGAACTATTTTAACCTTGCTCTTCTGGAAATAATAGTCAATTCCCATGTGGGCTTAATTGTGAAGGAGGGGCTAGAAAAGAGCTAAAGCTTCTCCCTATCTGTCTCCTTTTAACACTGTAAGAGGAGACTAAAAGTGACAGAGCAAAAGCTGCAGCCATGTAGTTGCATGAAAGCTGCCCTTGCTGACCCCATGTCTGGATCTGGCCGTGGTTTTGATTTATGTTCAGTATAGCACATCTGGATGCCTTGAACCATGACATGTGGGCCATCCTTGGGCAGTGTGTGAGCTAGTTGCAAGCTAGTTGCAAGTGTTGAAATGACAGAGGTTAAAAATGCAGTGTAATGTCAATATTTGTGTAAATGAGCTGTGTGTACTAGGGTTGTACTGTAGTGTTTCCTTGTACGCCTAATGCTTCTGCTTACCTTGTAGGCTCTGATATTAAAGGTGGTACTTTTGCTCCAGACTCAACAACTTCTGAAGACCAGGCTGTTTATTTCTTTGGAAAATATTCTAAAGATCTTTTAGTTGAGGTTTGTGTTCATTGTATACAGATGTATTTATGATCTTTTTAAATGTTAGCGCAAATTGTGTCTAGAATTGCTCGCTGTGCCACTTGTCCTTCACTTTCTGTCCCTGAACATCCTTTGGTGGTTATGTTTTCATCTATCTGAACGCCTGCTGTGCTGTATTTATACCAATATTCTATGTGCTTACAATACAAATGGAGTCTAATGAAAGTAAAAGGTAGCATCTTTGATGAACTATCTGAATTATTTAAAAACACTTCTCTAAATACGATCAGCTCTTGAGTACAGATGATGAGAAGATGGCATTGATTTGTCTACTCTGTATGGAAAATTAAAGTTCAGTTATAGTTAATACTAAACAAATTCAAATTTAGAAACAATTCCAGTCTTAATAAAACTGTAATCTCTCCTATGTATAACATTTTGATATTTTCTTTTTACTAGAGTTTGATTGAAATTTTACATCAGAAATTTCCAGAGTCTGATACAGAGGAACGACATCAAGCTTATTTGAAACCCTTCCGCATCCTAATCAGTCTCCTTGACAAACCTGAAATAGGTAGAGTTGCTTGTCGCTCCTGTTATGACTGCTAGCAACTGTTAGAACTTGGTGTGTTCATTGCCTTTGATAGTGGGACTCAGACAACACCCTGCACAATTGTTCCTAATTCTGAAGATGTCTGCGTTGTGTATTAGTGTGCAGGGGTCTGTCTTCCTTGCCTTGGACCTGGTTCAGAACGGTGCTCTGGAGCAAGCCCCTGCACCAGGTTCTCTCCAGCTCTTCTGCAAAGCACTCCACTGTGTAGCGTGGACGTATCCTAGTGAGGGTAACACTCTTCCAAGCTCAGAACTGCGATCCGAGGGACCAGTTAAAAAGAACCACTTCTGCCCTAGTCTCAATATTCCACTCAATTAGTTCCTTGGAGCTTAATCTCTAAAACACTGTCAGCTCTCTTTTTTGTTCTGTCTTATAAAGTGGCTTGGAAAACCCCCAATGCTACTCTTGCCTGGGTTTGTTTCTGGTACTCAGCTGTGCTTGCAGGCCTTCCCATGCGCTTGCATCAGACTCTCATGATTGTGTTGCTTTTCCAGACACTGCAGTCCCACAGGCAGCTAGCCTATGCTGGTACTTCTGCCAGTGTGGACAGTACGACTTTACCTGCAGGTGCTCCAGCTGGAAATAACCTGTTATGGGTGTGGGAAGGTAGGGGTGCCTGCGTCAGTGGCACTACCAGCTTGTGCCAGCCTGACACTGCTGTGGGAGCTATAGTTGGAAACTTCATGATTGAGCTGTGAAGAATTTCCTCTTCCCTGTCACATGTCTGTCCTGTTGTGTACGTGAAGTTGCCAACAGCAGAAGGGTGAGGCTCTGCCAACTCTTATTTTAAAGAGCAAGTTCTCCTTTCTGCATCAAGGAAATCAAACTGAAGTGACTTGACAAATGTTTAGGATTTAATAGTATTCTGTAAGAACCATGTATGTACAGATAAATCTTTGAAATTATAGCCTCTGAATCTGACAGGTATGAGAGGCCTGTGGTCTTGTTAACTGGTATTTGTTAGAAGCTAATAGTGTCTTAATGACTGACTGTATCCCAAAGCGTTGTTCTAGGCATTATCCTGAGTCGGGGAGAGATGTTGCCGTTGACTAAGCCTGCAGACTTAGAATAAAACTCACATACTGAGACTAAACACTTGACTGGCAAGCAGTTTGTTTTGCAGGCTTATCTAGTAAGCTTATCCTCTTTCATGGGTCAGGAAAGTCCTTTTAAGCATGTTTCCTGTTAAAGAATTATCAACGCGCTGCCAGGAAAAATGAGGATTCTGTATTGCTTATCTACAACTGAATGCCGTTAGTCTGTTTATAAGAGAGTGGTGTTAATGTTGGCTTCCACTGGTTTTAGCTGGTTTTAAAAAAATCTATCATAGGTAAAGCCTCTTATATAAAGCATTTTTATTTCCTGACAAAAATGCTGATAAAGAGACTAAGGTTGTTACATTATAAATTTATTGATTAATCTAATATAGAAAGTAGAAGACAGATACTGCTCTCCTATTGTACATTTTATTTGGCTGAAAATCAGCGTTAATCTGAACTACTAATAAGGGTTGTTTAGCTGAACTGTATTATACAGTTTAATCCTTCTGTTCCAGTCAAAATATAACTTCTTGGGCCTTAAGCCAGTATGACTTTCACTTCCTTTTAAAATGGATTGAGCAATGCAACTTTATTTTTTTTAAAACATAGCAAACTGAAACAAAATAAAAATATTTTACCTTTTCTGATACTCACAGTAATTTTAACTTTTTTGTTTGTTTTTAGAAGCGCTCATTGAAATGCTTTATACACTGCTTTTTTGTAATGGTTCCATCGTTACGGTGTTACTATTTGTTCATTTCCTCTATAGACAATTTCAGATAAAACAAAGTGCTGACCCTTGAAAATTGGGTGTAGTTGTCAGCACACACCTAACTTTCTTCTTAAAGCTATTTATAAATATGCATTTTTAAAATATATTTAGGCATTTGAACTTTTCAATGTGCTGATTTTTCCAGCTTTTGTCCCTCAGAATTTAATCAAGGCTAGTATGTCAAATATATGTAGGGAAATCTACTTGTTTTCCTTATGCATACAGACATGGTGCTTATTTTTCACATGTGAATTGCAGTTTTATAGTTGTGGTTATGCCCACTTATAAATGATTTCAGTGTAGATGCCTAATGGAGATGACTTATGTGCAATGCAGTACCAGTGCTATGGCTTTCAAAGTATTACTTTAAAAGTTCCTAAAGTGAGCAATGAGTGATGCTTAACTAGAATTAACATTAAAATAAAAATAAATTAATTAAAAAACAGACACACGCAAAAAAAAAACAAACCACCAAAACAAGTATTTAACTTCATATTTAATTTTATTTTAACTGAAAAATCTGACACTTTAAAAAGCCACATAAGCATTTTCTTCCTACTTGAGTGATGGTGGTTTTTTTTTTAGTGTAGCTACCCTTAATTTAAGTCTATACCTGATTGTGACTGTGCTGCTTAGCAATCACTTTGGTGCAACTACTGGATTCTTTGTTCCTTTGACTGTAGGACCACAGGTTGTTGGGGATCTGTTCCTTGAAGTTATTAGAGCCTTTTATTCCTACTGCAAAGATGCGCTTGGTTCTGATCTCAAACTTAGCTACAATCAAAGTGGGAACATACTCGCAAGGTACAACTACAAGTTTTCAACTATGAACTGAGGCTGTATCATTTATATTAAGCTAGCTTATTAAAATCTAACTAATTTAAGGAAGGTTAGGTTTTTAACCAAGTGACCTTCTGTACAGAACATGAGGTTTTTCTGTGACTTCTGTTCCACCCTCTCCCAGACATGCTTGATTTCTCTTTGATTAGCAGGGAAGAAAATGAAGCATGCTGCATATGATTGGTGTTGATTAAATCCAGTTATATTGGCCAAGAATACGTCTGGCAACAGAACTCTTAGCCTTTTGATTTTCAAAGTTGAAGGCTTGATTTCTTTGATCTAGGAGAAAGATATTCAAACTCTAGTTATTCCAAAATGAATTAGTCCTTGATTTAAAACAAAAATGTGGTTTAGCTTGTAGAGAAAGGGGGGGAAATAGTTTGGAATACATCAGCTAATACTGTGGAATCTTCACTGACATCTGTTTATTTTTTTGTTTCTCTCTTTTTTTTTTTTTTTTTTTTACTTTTTTCCCTTTCACACAGTGCAATCAAAGAGAACAAAAATGTTTCGGAAATTGTTAAAACAGTCAATTTGTTGATCACATCGTTAAGCACGGATTTTCTTTGGGATTACATGACTAAATGGTTTGAAGATTGCTTCAGGTGATTATGTTGTCAAACAATAGTGCTCCTCTTAAAAAATGCCACTTTATTATCTTATACAGAGAGCTCTTAAGTTTACTGAAGCATTTAAATTCTGGAAGGGTCATACCATATGTTAGAATCAGATAGATATGTAAGTTGCATCTTAAAATAATTCAAGAATGCAAGCAGGTAAACAAATAGATGGAAACTAGCAATCTAGGATCAAAAGAAATTAAAAATGGCAGCTGAAGAAGGAAAAGGGAGGGGAGGTGGAGAGGTCTTCCTTGGAAGAGCAAGTGTTTTCTGAAGGAAGATAAAACCATATATTTTTATCTCTTTTTATATAGAAGAGAGAAGATTATACTTTAAGTAGTAAGATTGTGTATAGGGATTCAATCTGAAAGTTAGAAGCACTTTAGCATCCCACACTCAAGCTATAGTTTAGCTGGTTTTGACAGAGTATTTTATCCTGCTGTGTTAGAAGTCCCATTTTACTTAGCTTCAGAAAGCCTAACTGTTCATTATTTTGTGCTGGTTTTAATGAAGTGTTTTTATTGTAATAAGAATTTTGACAGGAAAAAAGCTGACACAACAATGTTTCTCTCAATCCAGAAACAAATCCACACAGATGAGGTACCCTCTTGAAAATATTAGCACTCCTCCTACAGTTTCAGAGCTCTGCACACTATTGGTATTTCTTCTTGATGTGATTCCTTTGGTAAGGCACCCTGAAGTTAACCACTTTGAAATCTTAAGAAACTTAAAATCAAATAATTCATATTGTGATTTCCTAAAATAAAACTAATTGACATACGTGTGTGTATGCATGCTGTGTCCTGCAAAGTACAGTTGTATATGCTGACTTATATATGGCTACTCATGCTATTGCCTAGCAAAATAAAAGCTGTTTGCATTTTAAAATATGATGTTCCTATCAAAGGAATGAAAAAGCATACCTTTTGCTTCTTGGGTAAATAATTTCCTGGGACTTTTTGGTCTCTTAGTAGCTGGCTGACTATTGTAAGATTTTCAGGGTATGACTGAGTGTTCATCATGTAGAATGAAGAAAGAAGGAATAGAATCATAGAATGGGTTGGGTTGGAAGGAACCTTAAAGACTATCTAGTGCCAAGCCCCCCTGCCATGGGCAGGGACACCTCCCACTAGACCAGGTTGCTCAGAGCCTCATTCAGCCTGGTCTTAAACACTTCCATGGATGAGGCATCCACAAGTTCTCCGGGCAACCCGTTCCAGTGTGGTCACCACCCTCACAGTAAAGAATTTCTTCCTAGTGTCTAATCTAAACCTACCCTGCTCTAGTTTAAAATCATTTCCCCTTTTTCTATCACAACATGTCCTTATAAAATGTCCTTCTCCAGCTTTCCTGTAGGCCCCCTTCAGTACTGGAAGGCTGCCATAAAGTGTCCCTGGAGCCTTCTCTTCCCCAGGCTGAACAGACCCAACACCCTCAGCCTGTCGATGGCACTGAAACTAGCTTAACCATTTATGAACTGACTTTATCAATCATTGACCAGTGTTGCTAGACATGGAATAATAATATGTGATACCTATTTCAAACTATGTTTTTTTATTTTAGGAACTCTACTCCGAAGTGCAGACTCAGTATCTTCCACAGATGCTCAGTTATATGGTGCAGTCTCTCCTGGAAAATATGGAAGTATTAGATTTACCAGAACTCACTCATGCCTTGAAGACCTGTTTTAAGGTGCTTAGCAAAGTGCAAATGCCCCCTTCCTATTTGGACATTGAGACAGGAAGTGGAAATGGGGTAGGTGTTTTTCAACTACTCATTGATGTTTACAATTATTAGTGATGTAACTTATGTTAAAATGCTAATTCTCTTAACTTAGACCTAGATGATAACTGTAGCAACGAGGATTTTTGAAACGTAACCTTCTTTGGCCCCTTCCAGAGCTATGTGATTATCTTGTTATTCTTACTGGGTATTTAGTTATGACTTGTTTGAATTGTGACAGTGAAAGAGTATAGTCTTGTCTGAAATCGGGGCTATAATCCTGCCTCTTGAGAAGAATGTGATCTTAATGGCTTTGAAAAGGTACTCAGCATCATGCAGTCACTAAAGATTTGAGTTGCAAAATCAAGCCCAGCTTTACAGCTGGTTAGGTCTGCAAGGCGTTCAATTAATATTTTAGTTTAACACAATGTGGTATTATTTGTGTGCAAGAGACCATGATAGGGAATGAGGAATAGGTGGCATAAAGCAGTCACAGAAGCACAGCCTTGCCAAAGTTTTGCCATAGAACAATACATGCATTTGACTAGAAATAATCCAACATATGTAATACCGTTTTAGTGATTAGCTGATTTCAAGGAAACATTTCTATTTGCTAAGTACCTGTAGCTATGGACCTGTTGGTGTTTGAGTCAGTGTGATAATTATACAAACATTTGTTGGGTTTTAAATGCAACTGAATTGCACTGCTTACACATAACTATGTCTCATGATTTTCTAGAAGTATTCTGTATCTGGAAATTGCAAATACTGGGGCTTTTTTCTTCCTGTCGTTGCTGTTCCCCAGTGTTTGCTACAGTTCTGCATAGTCTAGCATGATCCACACGGTGCCACATTAACCACATTAACATTCCTATTATAGAGCCCAATGAAAAAGGAAAATGTGGACATAACCTTGGAGACAAAGTCTGTGCTGCAGGAGGAAGATGAGACTCCATTCCCTCCCCTGAAGTCAGAAGACAGTGGTATTGGCCTAAGTGCTTCCTCCCCAGAGCTCTCTGAGCACTTGGGGGTGCCAACTGTGACCCTTGAAAGAGACGATGTCTGGAAGAAAGGCGGGAGCATTCAGAAGACTTTGTATTGCATCCAAGAGCTGGTTGCCAAGTTTTCCAGTAAATACATTTTTGGGATGCAGTTTCAAGAAACAAGTAATGAAAGCATCTCATCAATGAATCTGAGTGGAAAAGAGAAAAAAGAGAATGGCTACAGATTACCTGAAGGTACTAGTAAGAAAAAGAGCCCATGGGATGCAAAGCAAATCACTGTACCTCAGTTTAAACAAATGCTTTCAGACTTGTTCTCAATCCGAGGATCACCATTCAAGAACAAGAGTTCTGATCCTCTTCCTCCTGACCACATCTCTGGTAACAAAAAGGAAAAGGAGGAAGAAGAGTGGGACTTGGAACAAATGATGCTTGTCTTGGGACCCCTCCGAGGTGACTGCAAGGAAGCTTTCGCTGCAGCTTGTCACCTTTTGTTGGATTGTACCACATTCCCAGTCTATCTTTCAGAGGAGGAGATGGAACAGTTGTATTCCTCTCTGTTTCAGGTTCCTGGTAAGAAAAATTTTCTTCCCTGGGCAGCTTAAGCATTTGAGGATGCAAATACCAGTGTGAGCTCAGCTATTTGCAAGACACGTGACCAGGGCCAGCCTCTTGACAGGGCTGAAGGCAAGTTGTATGTGAATTAAAGACTTGCCCCCGTCAACATGTGTTTTGTGTCTTGCAGCTGATGGGCAATTTTTACCAAGCTTTTAAAATTCATATTCTTTTGAAAGCTTTCACTACAGAACTTGTAGCTGAAGGGATAGAAAGACCTTTTTGGCCTGTAGCGTCCTGTGGCATGGTTCAAGATACTCAGGAAATCTGTGCCCCTGGTCAGTGTGTGCCCACCTGCCCACCCCCAACATCAAAAAAAGGATATGTTAGAGGAAGATGGCTGTAGGTAGAAAACTGGAGCTTTAAACCATAACAGAAGCAAAACAAACAAACAAACAAAAACCTGTATAACTTGGATGGCTTTTTTTTTTTTCTGGGAATTCAAGTTTATTCATTAGCTTTAGCAGGAACAATTATTAGCTTGAAGGCTAGTTGGCAAGATAGGCTTGTAGTGAATGGAGAGGTGGGAAAGTGGAAAATTGGATTCTCTTCTTCACCTCACTGCAAATTTTTGCTGTCTTCCTCAGCAAAGTGATGACATGCCCATGATTTACATGGGTGAGCTGTCCACTTGACATGGACACTTTTGTATGTGCATGCCTTCCATGCAGTCAGCAATGTAGCTGAATTTAGAAGGCTTGCTTTCATAATTGTTTCTTTGGAATATCATTCTAGGATTACATAAGTTTATTTTTAAATTCGTTTCAGCTACACACCCTGGAAAATACAGTAAGCTTTAAAGCCAAAAGGACCTGTGATAATGAAGGTCTGGGTTGAATGTGATACAGAAGTTGTCTGATGTGGAGAAGGAAGAGTGGTCATTTTGTTGTGGTAGTAAAGCGGCCAGCCATTAAAACATTTAGTTTTGAAGCCCAAGGTGTGAACTTATACTTCAGTCAAGCCTTAATACAACTTCATCTGATTTTTCATTCAGGAGAGGCAAAGATGGCTTGACTTGATGTTAGCCATATCAGTTCCTTGTGTGCTTCATAGATTCTGAAATTACACAACTCAACACTGCCAGAAAGAGCATCCTTGGATCAGCGGACCTTCGTTGTTTTTGACAATGATAGCTGGAAAACAGAAGCTGTAAAAATTAGTTGGGAATAAACATAAACTGGAAAACTGGAATCCACCAGTTACTGGGTTACTGAGGTCCAGCAAGAGCTTTCTGCTGGAAGAAATGGGGAAAATAATATAACTTGCTTTGAAACAAGTTATTTTTGAAGTAAGAGACTTGATGATAGTATGACAGCTGGATTTGGGTGGTCATTTTTGTCTCTTGGTCCTGTGGGCTTGATTGAAGAATGCTTGAAAATATGACCATAACCTTGATATTATTCAAAAAACTTTTTTCTCACTTTCTTTGAGGAGGCTGTGATGCCAGCTTCCCTCTGTGGCTGAAGTCTTTAATGACAATATGCTGTTGTGTGAATGACTGCTATGTTCAGAACGTGTCCATCTTCACACTGCTGGAGGTGATCAACCATTCCCAGTCACTTGCACTTGTGATAGAAGACAGAATGAAGCGGTACAAAGTGTCTGGCCACAATCCCTTCTTTGGAAAGCTACAGATGGTCACCCTTCCTCCCATTGCTCCTGGAATTCTAAAGATCATCTCAGAGAAAACAGATTTCTATCAGGTATCAATTTTCTTTTTCTCTTTTACTGCTCAGCTACACTGAACCTTTAAGGATGGGATGAGAAAGCAAATGTTATTTGCATGGGTGCTTGGGGCAGCATGTTTGTTTTATAATGACATTCTGCTGTTTTTTCCTTCCACAAGCATTTGAAAGCAATTGCATTCTTCTTTGTGTGCTTCCCAACAGGTTGTTCAAAAGTGGAAGGTTATTTTCAAACTGCTAGTTGGTTTGTGTCCAAATTCTTCGGGGGTAGTTATAGTTGATTTCTGACTTGAAGGGTGTCGTTTTATTATCTTGAAAGGTACGCTTTAGAGAACTCTGATGCCACACTAAGTTTTCAAACAAGAGAAAATGGTAGTGGGTGAATAATAATGAAAACATTCGGTCCTCCTTGTTTTCAGTGTGTATGTATTTGAAAGATGCTTTCCTTCTCCTGACCATTTATTTAGTGTTGCTGTAAGGGTTGGTTCCAAGATCTTTTTTTTTTAATTACTATGTTTCCATTTGTTATGTCTGACACATGTGCTATCTATTAAGTTTTGATGCAGAAAATAGAAGAAGAAATGCTTTTCTTAATTTCTGGTGCACGCACATTTGAACTACATGTCCTACTAGGGTAAGAAAGTTGTATTCCTTTAGGGCTGAGTGTATGACCTGAATTCTTGCTCTTTGCTTAACTAAGCCAATTTTGAAATCCCTTTTGGTAATAGAGGACACTTATGCAATGAAAACCTTTTAAGACAGGGAAGAAACAGCATGTATTATTATTAATAATTATTATTATCATTCATAGTAGTAATTGTTATTTTTCCCTAGAGAGTAGCCTGTGTTCTCTGGAACCAGCTGAACAAAGAGACACGGGAGCATCATATTGCCTGTGTGGAGTTGTTCTACAGGCTGCACTGCTTGGCACCGTCAGCAAATATCTGTGAAGACATTATCTGCCATGCACTTTTGGATCGTGATAAAGTAAGTTCTGTATTCACTGAAGCCTCTTCATCTCTGTAGAGTTGTTCCAGTGCTTCCCAGACAGTTTCTAGTTCCTTTCCACCCCACGTCTTCAATACCATGATCCCTCTGTCTTCCAAGAATCTGAGAGACTCTGTCTGTACCTCTATAATTCTCTGAGATTTATTTATCATGGAACTACTGCTAAACTTAATCCCTGGATACAAGCTCTGTCAGTCAAGGATGGAATTTTTTTAGTTTCAGCCCAAATCATGTAGTATCTAAAAGCTTGCAGGTTTTGTCAGTATTTCCAAACTGAGCCAGCTCCACCTACAACTCTAAAATAATTTTGTTTTGTGTTGATTTTGTGAACTTCATACTCCCAACAAAAGACTATCACCTTGTAAGTGTATGTCAACATGATGTTGACCCTGTGTGCACCTTAGTATTTAGAGCTCGTAATAAGTAAGCTGTATTTGAAGTGAACCAGTTATTATATCGCTTGCCTAGTTTAATAACAGAACAGTTCTTTAATAACTTTCAGTATATTTGTGAGAAGTGCCTTGCACAATAAAACTTAAATCAGCCACCTTCAGGCTTTGGTATTGTTTTTATACTTTGCTTTTGCAATTTTGAAACTTAAAAATTGTTTGGAAACTATTTGGAAATCTTTTAAAAGCTTTCAGACAAAATTCCTAGTAATATACCAATGTCTTTCCGTTTGTCATCCAGCTTTTAAACCTCCCTAACACCAAACCAAGACTAAAATGTTTATACACGAGAGTCCTGAAACACATTTTTGGTGTATTGACACGTCTTTCTTTCGCTTCTACAAATACCATGGCTCTTAAGTTTTGGTCGTGCATTCATCAATACATGGCATTTCTGTTTAGTTTATTGAAAAATAGAAAAGTGCTCTCAAACTACCCTGGATTAGCAGTCATCTACACAATAATTGCTGTTTTGCTGGAGGTTTAAAAATCATTAAAACTTTACTTGGAGGTAAATGCTGCAAAAAATATGTATCTGCCTTTTTTTCCTTGCGAAGGGGACAAGGCTGGAAGCACTGTTCAGATTCTCTGTCATGTGGCATCTAACCAGAGAGATCCAAGGCAGCAGAGTGACTTCTCACAATCGGTCCTTTGATAGGTATTTTGCATTTCTGCTGGCTTAGACTTAAATTTATATACTTAACTATATCATGCTTTGTTCTGTTCTTATTCTGTGAGGTGGGAAAATGTTCTGTGTAGAGAGAACAAAAAATGAGCAAAGAGAAGATCTTCAACTTTTTTGCACTATTACCTCTGCAAAGCACTGTGTGCTGGGTGCACTTTCATGTGTGAAGGAAGTTTCTGTAAAAATAGAAAGAGCTTCATATATGAAAAGTAGCTTGCAGACAAGTTTCTGCAGACATTTTTTATCTTTTACTGGGTTAGATTTTGTTTTCCAGAGTAAACAGAACCAGCTCCTTGTACAAAACAAATTATTTCAGTTTTGCTTCCTATCTATGAGATCGTAACCTTTGCATAAAATGAAACAAAGGAATTAAGAGTCTTCCTAAATAAATATGTGAAAGAACTTTAAGATAGGCTGCCTTTCTAGAGTGTGAGTACATGTATGGCCTTGCTTCTACAAATGCATGTGTACTTGACCTCAGCTCGGGAAAATGTGCATGATCAATTGATTTATTGTTAGCAGACGTGAGCCATTGGCTGGTGCATACTTGAACATGCACTGTCTGTTCCCTGCCACTATTTTGTTGTTTGCGTTAACTTTGTTAAGGATTTCAACTGTACTTAATCCTTCTGATTTCTCCACTCAGGTCTCTGTTTGTGGTACTGGACAGTCTCAATTGTTCAGATGGCGCAATCGGTGCTGCAGCACAGGGCTGGCTGATCCGTGCTCTTTCACTTAATGATGTCGCACGGATTCTTGAACCAGTCCTGCTGCTGCTGCTTCACCCAAAGACACAGCGCACGTCCATCCACTACATCAAACAGAAAAATTCAGCAGGTAAAACTGTTCTTGGACTGAAACTGTAAGTGCTAACATAGCATTGCATACTCCTGAACACCTACTGAAGGTAGTCTCTGAAGTACAATGGTATCCTATTGCCCTGAGCTGTCTTGTATCAGTTCCATAGATTCCTCCTCATCCAAGTATATCTAGCGAGGCCTAAAACAGTTCAGGAGTAAGTCATGCTAGTTGAAGGCCTAGTGATCATTTCTATTAGAGTGGCTGAACCTACACTGTTGGTTTGGATTGCTCCCTGCTTTGCTCTGGGATCTTGCCCCACACTTATCACTGCCATTCCCAGATGATCCGCATTGCATGTGTCCACTGTTCACAGGATCCCTTCTCGAGCAAAACTAGGTCTGCAACCAAATGAAATCCAGGAGCATTTTGGTGACTATGTCAGTCCAGGAACTGTTCACATAGGCAGGATGGACTGGCAGATCACACTCTCTCTGCCAAGTCTTGACCCAGCACTTCATGCACCCTCATACCAGGTTTCTTTCTTGAGAATATATTTTGTTAATGATTCCCTCAGTATCGTGTTAAAATAATCAGACGGGTTTTGAGGAACATCTTGCTGTTTAGGGTACACCACACACAAAAAGGCCATAATTCTGCTAACATCTGAAAATTAAAAGATCCATCTTGATTCAAGAGGAGAGCTGATTCATTGTGGTATATGTCTTGAGGTATGCCAGAGCTAGGATGTAGAAGCAAAGAGAGATGTCTGGAATTGAAGATGACCTCCAGCCATCCATATTTAGGAATGTGGCAGAGCATCTTTGCCTTGACAGGCTGTTTTACAGCTCAAGGTGTCCATTTTAAGACCTATAATGAGAACCATTATGAACCACATACAATCTATATGTCAAATGTGGAACAGAAAAATGTGACAGAGAACTGTGGGGAGCAGCTAAGGAAGACTGAGACAGATTCACTCCAAGTGTGGAGTCCTGTGAAGGCTGGCAGTCTGCTCAGGTTTGGGATTGCTGGGTGCAATATGGATATGAAGCACTCTGCACCGTTTGACCCAAGTAGCCAAGGATGTTTCCTGGAGCAGAGCAGAAAGACAGTGGAGAGGTGTCTGGTAGTTTTGTGTAAAGAAACTTGCCTGTCACCTGTCTCATTACTGTTAACCTAGCTGTCGACTTACATAATTGTTTTTCTGTCTTGATAAGCAAATAGTTAGACCTTTATAGCATTCAAAGGGACCTGTTTATTAGATGCTATACAAACACAGAGCTAATATATGGCCTCCTTGTTCCACAGCATGTAATCAAGGAAAAAAATTAGCTCTTTAAAAATAAATAAATTAAAACATTTAAAAAAAAAAAGTCCTCTGTTGCTATCCTTCTCATTTCCCTCCTGATCTTTATGCTCAGGAAGCATAAAGAAAAATTTGTCAGGAGACACAGCATAAGAGAAACAGCATGTGCTTTATGTTTTGGTCCTATTCTCTTGTGCTTACAGTAGGTTAGGATTACTCAACCACTTTAAAAAAAAAATTAACTGGCTTAACCCAGTTTTATTTTAGCTCTACTTGGTAAGATTAATAGTAAACTAGAGCAGAGTAGCTTTTTAACCTTTTTATTTTCTTATGATTTACTCAATATAAAGCATATTGTGTGAAATAGACTACTATAGGCTCTTTTCAAAATAAAAAAAAAATCTTTTCTTTTCAGAATATATACGTGACTGGTTTTGCAAGAAAAAGGTCTCTTTGAAAGAATCTGGAATCTCTGAGAGCAATTCCGAGGAAAACCTTCCATTGAGCCAGTTTACTGCTGTGGATAGAGAAGCAATTTGGGCAGAAGTGGAAAAAGATCCAGAGAAGCTGGAGTTAAAAACTGAACAGTCTGAAAACAATGACTCTTATAATCTAGTAGCTTCACATGTAGCAGATGGTGACCAAGATAATAGTGAGCACACAGAATCAGCAGACACCAGCACAGGCCATGACAGTGAAAATACGTCCTCTTTTTCTCCTTCTCTGGAGCTGCAAGAAATGAGCAATGAGGACAATGACAGTGGTGCAACCGACGGCAGAGAGACCACAAACCACATGATTTCTCTCAATGCATTCCTCCCTGAAAGCTCCAAATCCAGTGTAGCACTAAACCTTGTACGTGCAGACTCTGAGAGGACTCAAGCATCAGAGTCTTTGTCAAGTGATGAAGAGGTGGACTTGGAGCTCCAGGAAATTACCCATTCTAGGTTGCTCAAGCAGCAGAAGGAAAAACAGGAGATGATCGAGGCTCTGTTCAAACACATGCTGCTCTATTTGCAGCCTTATGATTCTAAGAGGGTTTTGTATGCTTTTTCTGTTCTGGAGGCAGTGCTTAAAACAAACCCTAAGGAATTTATTGAAGCTGTAGCTAGTACAAGCATGGATACCAGCTCCACAGCACATTTGAATCTAATTTACAATCTCTTAGCTCGCCATCAGGAAGCTCTTGTAGGGCAGAGTTTTTATGGCAAGCTTCAGACTCAGTCCCCAACCATGTGTCCCCATTCCCTCCTAATAGAATTGCTCACTTACCTCTGTCTCAGTTTTCTGCGCTCATATTATCCATGCTACTTGAAAGTCACGCACA
Organism: Baryphthengus martii; assembly: GCA_013396935.1. NCBI lineage: Eukaryota > Metazoa > Chordata > Aves > Coraciiformes > Momotidae > Baryphthengus > Baryphthengus martii. The sequence continues at coordinate 66,447 of VWZK01018435.1, read as the reverse complement.
GAGATGTTCTTGGCAACAGAGATGTTCAGGTGAAAAGCGTGGAAGTCCTGATTAGAATGATGACCCAACTAGCTACCATGGCAAAGGGAGCCGAGAATAAGAATGTAGAGTTCATACGCAGTTTGCTAGGAAGATGCAAAATTCAGGAGTTTGTTCTTCTTTCTTTGTCTGCATCTATGTATGTAAGTCAGAAACGGTATGAACTGCTTATGGCAGATGGAGTTAATAATGTTCCTGAAGAAGAACTCTTTGAAGAGAGCCTAATCAATTTTGGGCATGATCAAATATGGAGCGAACACCCACTCCAGATTGAGTTGCTGAAGCTCTTGCAGGTATTGATTGTCTTGGAGCACCATCTTGGACAGACTCAAGAGGAGCAGGAGAATCAGCCAGACCTCTCGAAGGAATGGCAGCAGGCTCTTAATTTCCAGCAGGCCATTGGTGCAATGCAGTACGTCTATCCACACCCAATAACTTCACAGGGATTATTCGTCTCTGCTGTGGTTAGAGGTTTGCAACCAGAGTATGGCTATGGGATGCATCCCACTTGGGTAGGCTTAGTCACATGTTCCCTGCCCTATTTCGGGAAGTCTTTAGGCTGGACCGTGGCACCATTTGTTGTACAGATATGTAAAAACCTGGATGAACTTGTCAAGCAGTATGAAAATGAAGCTGTGAAGACATCTGCAAAGACATCTGCAAGGTAAGAAGAGTCTGTAGTGTGGAATCTGTTATGCTGTAACTTTTTTACTTTCCTCTTATAGTGCAGTGCATAGTAATTTACTGTGTTAGCATTGAGGTTCCCAGAGTTTGATCCTCAAACCCTGCTGCACAGGCAGGCATCTGTCTCATGGGCCCAGGTAAGGTGAAGGCAGTATGGTTGCAGCAGGGCTCACTGCAGTTGCAAAGATGACCAGCAGGTGTGATACTTCCTGTCCTCCCCTGCCTGCCATTCAGATAAAAAGAAGTTCCCAGTTTTGACAAGACTGAGGATTTTGAAGGATTAATTGAGGAGGGACGCCCCAGAGAATTAAAATACAGTGATACTGTTCTGAACAGGCAGTAAGTGAAAGGAGTAGGGAAAAAGAATTGAACACCAAAGATTTATGGTCAAGTTCCCAATAATATTCTGAAAGATCTAGACAAGGAAACGAGGTTGTCCAAGCATAACTTGCAAATATTCCTGTCTGGTCATTCCAGTATTCTTTTAACTATTGAATAGAAACATTTTTTTTCCCCTCAAAAGCTTAACTTCTAAAAGAGAAAATGTTACACCTGATTACCCACTAACCCTTTTGGAAGGTCTGACAACCATTGGTCACTTCTGCCTTCTGGATCATGCTAATCAAACAAAAAAGGTAAGTGCTTCATGCCTACCTCTTGCTTAACATCTTGGTACCAGTTCATCACAGTATGCATACCTTTTTCATTCAGAGGTGAATATAATTAGTAAAGTAGCACTTGTACAAGAAGATAACCTTAAAGAAGCCTCATAGCACACCGAAAGAAGGGAACTAACTAAAAGAGTAAGGGAGGGGGACTGAACTTTATTTTTTATTTGAAGATAGGAAAGTTAATTTTAAGCAGAAGATGTTTACGATGATGTTGGTCACATAAATATTACTCCTGTGTAGCTTGTCTACAGTTGCTCTGTCATTAATAAAGTCTTCTATTTTCTTTTGAGTTGATAACATATGGATGTTCTCTACAATTTTTATTCCTATAACATTGATCAGAAGATAATATTGTCCTAATAATTTCCTAGATAAATCAATTCTCTCTGTGCCAAAATAGTGAACAGCAAATTCAGTACACTAATAGCAGCAGTGTATTTCAGAAATAGAATGGATGAATTATTTTTAAAGTTGTCATTACGAAAGTTGACTATAACTCTCCTAGTTATAGGATAAGAGTAGTCACTCCATGGAGTATTTTAATATTCATGTTTTTGTTTTTTTCTAGTCATCATGTTTAGCTGAACCTGCAAACCTGAGAAATGCTAGGAATGCCATTTTGGAAGAATTGCCTCGCATTGTTAATACCATGTCCCTTCTTTGGAGTGTTATAAAACGTGAAGACTCTCAAAAAAGACCAACTGACTTCTTTGGAACAACTAAAGGCTCTTCTTCGGTCTACTTTAAAGCAACCAAAGTAGGAATTCTTTTAAAGTACTGTGTATCTCATCTTTATCATCCCCTCCTTCACCAGTGCATTTTACATAGAGTTCATTGGAATAGTTTTGCCATTCCCAGAATGATACTGGGCCACAAAGAATTTCTGAAGAGCTCTCAAGAGCTACAGATTTGCACAGTACCTACCTACAAAAGTAGATTTTTCCCTGTTCTTTTTGCCCATCTACACCTTTCCTCATCTGTTTTATGTTTTGCTTTTTCTGTGAGCTTCTGTTAATAACAGCTACAGAGCCAACTGCCTCTGATTTGTCTGCACCTTCCACAGGCAGTAGAGCATGTGTCTGAAGGAATAAAAATATCAGACTATTCCCTTCATCTGTGGATACTGATAAATCATAGTAGTGAAAAATAACTGTAGGAGACGAGAGAATATATCACAAGAATTTTTTTTTTTCTAATTTGCAATGTATTTTCCAACAAATGGCTTCCATCTGTAAGAAGGGTACACTACCTCGCAAATAAAATATCAAAACCAGTCTGACTGCCAAGTATATTACGAAATTCTTTTGTTGTGTATTTTCTGAACATCTTGGGAAAAGGAAGAATGTTTTACAGACTATGAGATAGCCTTTGCATTACAAAGGTCAGCACTGACAGTTGTTTTTTCACCCCCTCTGTAGACATTAAGAACTAAAATACTGGACTTCATGAATCCATTGACATCACAACTTGGAATCCAGTTGATGGCAGCAATTGCAGCAGTATGGAATAGCAAGAAACCTCATAGGAATCAAAGTAAAATCAAGGTGATACTAAAGAAGGGCACCCTTATTTTTCCAGTGTAAAAGCAAATGTTACATTTATAGGATCACTTCTGAATTCTAGGCTTTTTTTATAGATTCTTTGGGTTTTTTTACCTGTGACAACGGCAAGCCACTGAAATATCTGAAACACTCTTATTTATACAAGATTCCACAAAGCATCAGGACTACAATTAAAATAACTAATCAAATAAAAAAGACAGTGTGGTAGTTTAAGTCTGATCATAATACTATTTTTTTTTTATTCAATACTGGATTGTAATCTTAGGATTGCAATTTGCCAGTTATATATTAAAGACTATGAATCAGCTCAATTTCCAGAGAAGGCTAAGAGTTGTATTATTCTCTGGAACTAAGGATTTATTCTGAGTAGAATGCCTCTTTCTTTTCTGCTTTCATTTCCACATAAGTTGTTTTCATGAAGGTGTTGGCAGATCTGTACGTGGCAAATTATTGCATGCTTAATTTGCCCTGTTTAAGTTTTGTATAAGTGATACTTGTGATATTTGAGTCGTCACACAAAAAGCTGGTTTTTTCAACTTCATGTTTCGCCTAATACAATGATCTAAGTGATGTGTCTTGTTTTGTTTTGTCAGATTCTTCCAGTGGCTAGTGCATCTCAGCTTATTCTTGTGGACTTACTATGTGCACTTAACACATTGAAAATTGACACTATCTTACATCTAGTCAAAGAGGTAGTCAAGAAACCATCACAAATCAAAGGCGAAGAGGTAATCATGAAGATAATTCCATTTTCCTAATATATTCTATTCTGGATCTGTTCCAATTTATCTTCTCAATATTGTTAGAAAGTTTGGATGTTTGGGGGTTTTTTATTTTAATATGTGATTCTCTCTTGCTTCTGAATAACTTGTGTTTGCCAGAATGTGGGATTTTGTGTTTTGATTCATCAATTGTAGTAGGTTCTTCAGAGTATTTTGCTAGAGAAGCTGCTGGAAATGAAAAAAGGTGTTGAGTCCTCCAGTAGCGAAGATGGTTACAATGTTTTTAAAGCTGCTGTAGATACACAGCTCAGTGATGCATTTCTCTCTCTCTACCTTCATCTGAGTAGTAAGAAATACTTCACACTGAGTGTGCTGTCTTCCAGTTTGCTTTCAAAGAAACCAGTTTGTTTTTTTTTCTGATGGCAAATAATTGTGGGTTTGCTTTTATTTTTCAGAAATCATCTCTTGTAGATATTCCAGTGCTGCAGTTCAGTTATGCTTTCATCCAAAGGTAATTCAGTCATTGTATAATTTTCTGTTTAAATCTAGTTAGGATAACAGCCAGCATCACTATTTCTACTTCACTTTGATCTTCATGTCACAATGTCACAGATCACCTTTACGCAGGAAATGGTTATTGCCACTTCATTGTTAATTAACAGGTAGACACAAAACAACTGAGCTATGACATTAAGTTCCATTGATCCATATTGCCTGTGCTGCCAGATATTTATACCATCTTGTTGGATTAGTTAGGAAGGAGTTGGATCTAAAGGACTGATCCTGATGGAAGCTTTTGGGCCACCAAGCTACCCATATATGTTGGGTTTTGTTTTTTCCTAAACATTAATTCAGATTTGAGTGTGTTCGTATTGTGTTTTTTTGGCAGACTACCTGTCTCAGCCTTGCAGGAGAATTTCCAGTCCCTTTTAGGACTTCTAAAAGAGTCTGTGCAGTTGAACTTGGCTCCTCCTGGACACTTTATTCTTCTCAGGTACTGCATAAGAGAGAAGAAGTAGTATAGATGCATTGAGTAGACCTGCCCATTTACTAACTGAGAGTGAATTATTTTCCCACAGTACTCTGAATGACTTTGTGACTAGGACGCCTACTCTAGAAAACAAAAAAGACCAAAAAGACTTGCAGGTACAGTGTATAAATGTATACCTTTTCGTTCATAAATCTGTCACTGTACGTTTAAGTAAAAGTGGAGATGACTTGACCTATACTTTGTATCTAAATCCACCTGTGCTTTCAGAACATGGAATGAGCACCGACATGTTTTGGCTTAGGCCTGGTAAATATAGGAGACTCAAATATAAAAGACATGATGTAAGGAATGTCTTTAACAAAATTGTGTCAAAAATACATAAAATTGCAGTGGTAGCTATGGACATTTCCAAGTTTTCCCTGGGTAATTTTATGATTTGTCTCAGAATTTAAATCATAACACAAGTGTGATGTCGTGAGTTCATGTCATATGTGTAAGTACTGAAATCTCAAAACTATCTAGGAAAATTAGTAGCGTAATTAGCTGTGTTTGGCAATGCAAATGATTGTCAGCTCATGCTTTATTTAAAGAAGGGGTGGAGTAGAGCAGGATTCTCTTCCAATACTGATTGCGATTTCACAAGAACAGTTTAGGCAGTACCTATGTGGGTGCAGTTTTGGCTCTGAGCCAACGTAGTGCTATGTACGAGGTTAGACAGTGTTATGGTTGTAGTCCTTTTGTGTGCCAGCAGAGAAATTAAGTCTCCACTTCTGCTTCAGAGACTTGCCAGCAAAATCATGATGAAAAAGACAGTTTTGCCATCTTACCGTCATATAGCCTCTTCACAAGTGACCTCTGCTTTGCTTTGGATACTTGGGATTTGCTTTCATTAGAGTGACCAGCTTTTCACTTCACTGGCAGTTAAATATGCTGAAGTGTCACTATGCACATGGTTTGATGCTATGTCTTGCTTAACCCAAACAGAAAGACTGAAATGTGAACAGATGGATTGCCATAGAATAAATACCCTGCCTCGCTTAATGTTCTTCAAATATAAAAGGAATAAAAGGGAACAGTGCTCAAAACAACAGAGGCATTGGTATGCCATTTCTCAGGGGCTGAACCATTCAGATCATGTTTTTGACAGATGACAGCTAATGTGTAATGTGTGACAGGACTGATGCCAAATTGATGCTATGTTAATGGTAATGGCTTGCATGGAAAATCATGACTAAAACCTCCATGATAAGCTAACTTGAAGTCCTTCCTGCTTCTCATGTTCTTGCTTGTTCTTATTTGAAATGAGGAGTAGTTCGTTATCTTGAGAGCACAGATAGTTAAATCAGATAAGTTTGTTGGCTTTTTTTTAGGAGATAAAAGTCCCTAGTTCTGATCCTCCTGGCATGTTGCATGTGAAAAGGGCTTTGCTGCACTGGCCAAGTGATGAGAGCTTTCATCTGATGCCACATCATCTGATTATGTTATAGGAGGTGACACAAAAGGTCTTGGAGGCTGTAGGGACTGTTGCTGGTTCTTCTTTGGAACAGACTAGCTGGCTGAGCCGGAACTTAGAAGTGAAAGCTCAGCCACAGATTTTACCAGATGACTTCAACATTGAAGATGTGAACGGTAATGTGATTTTGTCTGACTTTCTGCTGCTTCGTCTCTTCTGCTTAAGTCAGTGAAGAGTACAAGGTGTTTGATAGTGTATAGTTTGCATGACACAGAAGTAATACAGATAAAAAGTAAAACAAAAAAACCCACATTATCCTCCAATAACAATGTCAGCTTAAGTGAGTTTAGTAAATATTTGCAGATTGTGTACAATACAGAGGAAAACTTACTGCAGATGCAGGCAATACACAGGACAGAACAGCATGGGGCATGAGGTACATCATTGTGGCAACACGCCCAGAAGCATTTCACCATAGTACCAATATGCAAATAACAGTTCTATTTGGAAGAATATTAGGAAACAGCAAAATTTAAACATGTCTGAAGAGAAAACAAAATTATTTTTTCTGTTTTAGATACCTCAGTGGCACCATCTTCAATGGTTTCTGCCTCTGCTCCTTCAATATACAGTGTCCAAGCTCTTTCTCTCCTTGCAGAAGTAAGTACAAATGAGTCTCGTAGCACTGTTTTCATCTGTGGGGTGGTTGGTTTATTAATATTATTGAGCAGAGGAATACATTAGGTTTTCCTGGTAGCTTAAATGGGAGTTTAAATCTTTATTGAAACATTCCATGTACACACACATTCTAGCCTGAAATATGACATTACCCTTGTGTCAGAAATAACAGCTAGAGGTTTAAAGAGATATTCTTTTCATTTTTAAGGTTCTTGCTTCTCTTTTGGACATGGTTTACCGGAGCGACGAGAAGGAGAAGGCTGTGCCATTGATTTCACGTTTGCTTTACTATGTATTTCCTTATCTACGCAACCACAGGTGACTTTTCTTTCTGCCCATGTGATTTTTCTTAAGTCTGATTTGGTTTTTTGACCACACTATAAGACTTCTGTTTTTTTCTTCTGTTTGTCGTTTCTTCTGTTTCCATTCTAATAAGGTATGAGCTCTATTTCCCCCAGGAATTTGAACCTTTTCTTGTCTGAGCTTCATGACAGGTGTGTCCATTTAGCTGTAGGTGTTCCTCCTATCTGGGTTTTTGGCTTTTACTTAAAACTCTCCTTTCTGTGTACGTTAGGTAATGGAGAGAGGCCTTAGGATAGGGCAGAAGGCAAGTCATGCATCACAAGGTAGAAACAGTACCGTATCTCCCTATACCCTGCCTAGTTTTTTTCAGGTAAAAGCATAGGTGTGGGAGAGGTGGATGATGTCCTCTGTCAGCTCAACTGTATAACCCTTTCCCCACAGGAACAGGAGAAGGGAGAGAAGAACAATTCCTTGCTATGGGGGTTTTCCTCCCATCTTCCAGGACCTTATCAGTTGGTGCTGGGTCCTCAGTCTTTCTCATGCACCTCTCTCCCCTTTCTCCCAGTGCTATTCACAGATCTCTTACAAAGCAAATCCTCCTTTTTCTAGCAGCTCTCTGCCAAGTGTCAGGAAGCAACCCTCCTCACCACCAGTTCCATTGTTCTGAGTTGCAGCTGCTCCTGCTGTAACTGTTATCAAGCTTCCTTCCCCTCCTCCTGGCTGCTACCTTTTGGCTAGTATGTTTTTCTGAGCAGACCAATTTATACTGAGGTGTGGAAGAGCATCAGCCACAGCTCAGGGTGCAGGAGGTGGGGGTTGGGGAGGTGAGGATTGTCTCAAGTATTACTTAGGTCACAGTCAAAACCACTAACCAGTATACAGTCATGAGTTAAAAAGGGTATAGAGGGTCAGGGAAGATATCACCAGGCGTGCCTAAAAGGGCAGATGGGTTGAGTGTCACTGGGAAGTGAGCATTAAAGCCAGCAAGCCTCAGAGTGCAGCCAGGTTTGAAGACATTTCCATGCTCTCTCTCAAAGCAGATGGATTAAAAAAGATACCGAGAAATTCTGTGAAGTTATTCTTTTCTGTTCATTATATTGGTGCATTTTCCATTTGGTTAGAATTTCTGGGGAACCCTGAAGTTTCTTTTCTGGTTACATAAACTTAACTTACAAAAAAAAAAAAGGCAACACATATTTATCACTATTGTTGTCTTTCCTCAGTGCCTACAATGTTCCTAGTTTTCGTGCTGGTGCTCAGTTGCTCAGCTCATTGAGCGGATACGCCTATACCAAGCGAGCCTGGAAAAAAGAAGTTGTCGAGTTGTATATGGATCCAGCTTTTTTCCAGATGGACACTTCATGTACTCAGTAAGAGATGAGATTGTAGCACTCCCAAGATTCTGTTCTGGATTTGCGAAGAAAGGCTTTAAAGGAGAATGGCTAATACGGGAAAGTAAATTCTGTTTAGTATTTTCTTACAGAATGTAATAATGTTAAAAATAAGTCTCAACAGCAATTCTACTACATGCACTATAAGCATTGAAATTTTCATTACACTGCAGAAGAATAAACTTGTCTGATGTTGATACTCCCCTTAGTGATTAGGGAACTACACATAGTAGAGCTGAAGGACCTAGAATGCAGTATGTGTTAAACGAAATACAAGTCTGTATATTGAATACCATTTGGAAACTGTCTCCTTATATGAAATGTTTGACCAAAAGCTTTTTCTGAGGTGAGTCCATACCAAAGCCTTCTTTGGTTATCTAACTCCTTCTCTGTTCTTATTCAGTTGGAGATCCATTATTGATCATCTTCTAACACATGAGAAAACTATGTTTAAAGATTTGATGAGTAAGTATCACCTCCTGATAACTTATTTCTACATTAATTTGAAATGTATTTGCATTTGAGCTATTTGGTACATTTTTCTTATACTAATGTATCAATAAAATGCAGACAATGCATCTGCAAAATTGAGTGTGTTGCCAACTTTATTCACAGCTAAAAGCTGTGCTAAGTTAATTCTGTCTAAAACAGAATAAGTGGTTTTCTTCTAGAAATATTAATGTTCGATTCCTCCATTCACATTTTGCCATAATTTTAAGTTGCTGAATTGTAACCTTTTGCAGCTGTTCCCTGTTAGAAATCAAGGAGACTTTGCCAGTATAGAGACACCTGCAAAGTTAGCCATCAAGCTGTAGAAATGTGGTGCACCAGTACAGCAAATCTTTGAGCAATGTGCTTTGACCTCTAATTCAGGCTTGAGGCAAGTGTAGAAGAAAGTGGGGGAAGGAGTGGGATATAACTCCTTAAATTTGCATGGAACTTCAAAAGAAAAAGCAGCTTTAGTATCCTTTTCAGATCTTTTAAGAGAATATTTGAAGGTTTACAATGTGAGACTAATTCATAATGCACTTTTTTTTTTAGCAATACATTTTTTTAAACATCTTTTTATTCTCAGCAAGTCTTAAAGCTCTTGAGATCACTCATGTATGGATTTAGGAGACTGAAAAGAGGGGAAGATGGATACACATAAGGGGAGAGAAAGGGGTTTAAAATACTGTACAGCCTCATTGGAGCTTCAATTCTTTTTTTTATTTAATTTTCCTGCTAGCGTGAGCAGATCTCCATCAATATAAGTTAATAATTCTGATTAGTAGACCTAAAGAGAGATTGTATTTTAAAAAGATTTCAGGACATAGCAATTACTTTCAGCCTGAAACATATCAAGTCTTTATATGGTAGATAATTCTTATGTCTCTCATAGATATGCAGAGCAGCGCCTTAAAACTGTACCCAAGTTTTGAGCAAAAAGCAATGTTGTTGAAGCGGCAAGCTTTCGCTGTCTTCAGTGGAGAGATTGATCAGTATCATCTCTATCTTCCCTTAATACAAGGTAAGATTTGTAATTTCACTCGACTTTTTTTTTTAAGCTGTAACATATATAAATTGTGTAAGAAAGGAATGTCACCTATTTTCCAACATTTTTACTTTCATTTTTAAAAAGTTTTAAACAAAATTTATTATGCTGTGAATCTCTGAATTCTAACAAATAAGTAATCTCATTAAGAGGTAGACAGGAATCTGGGTTCAACAGCTTTTGGTTTGGAAATATAAATGAAAATGTGGCAATCTTCTAGCCACTCTCAGGCTGATGTTGTTCTCCTTAAATGTTAGTTTTGACAAAATTTTGTGAAATATAAACCCACCACGTCTTCGTATTTTTTCCTGAATCACACTTTTGTTAACAGAATTAAATGGACTCAACCCAAGCTGATGATAAAGAAAAAAAATTGGTTTGCTATGTCCTACATTTTTTATTTCCCAAAACAATACATGGTTCAGGAAAATACCCCCCTTTTATTTGGTTTGAGTTTTTTGACTTTTTTTATTTTGTTTCTTTCAGAACGACTGACTGAGAACCTCCGTGTCGGGCAGACTTCTATAGTTGCTGCACAGATGTTTCTCTTCTTCAGAGTTCTTTTGTTAAGGATTTCTCCTCAGCATCTAACCTCATTGTGGCCAATTATGGTAACTGAATTGGTAAGGAAAGAGTAGTCATTTAAAACTAATTAATTACTTTCTCCCAAATACATGCCCTGATTGAAAAAGGAAATGTTTTCATAGTTTTACATTAGTCTGGTAATTTGGGAAAAGAATTAACATTTTGATTAGTTTTGTTGTTGTTGCTACTATAATTTCTTCCGTTATTTGCAAATTTGTTGCAAGTCATAAGAGTAAACTAAGAGTCTGTGGTTCCTCACTATGTGAAGCATATCTTTTTTTGTGATTGAGCTGTATGAACATTTCAACATCACCACAATTTATTTCTTTAAAGATTCAGACATTTCTACAGCTGGAAGAAGATTTAACTGAGGAAGATGAACCATCAAAGTAAGAATTACCATTTGTCGGATAAAGTACTTGTGAAAGCTAGTAATGATAGTGCTTGTTCTCTATCTCCGAATTCATTATTTATTTATTTAATTAATTCTCTGGGATAGGGAGGAGACAACAAGTTTTTTGCCTTTGCACTTGTGTATTTCTGTTACTGATGAATCATAGTTTAGGATTTCTTTTTCAGCAGCTAAAATAGTGGTATGTTCAAAGAACATAAGTACTACTTATTAGTTGCATACAAAAATAGAAGAGATACTAAGTCAGCATTTGAATATTTTAACATGTTGCCATTTTTTTCTTAATATTTTAGGTTACTTTTCCTTCTAGCAGCCTTTTGTATTAATCATAGTTCTCATACAAAATCAAAGCAGTTTTTCTTGTGCACAGGTGCGAGTGCTTATTTGTATAAATGTATACATTTTTCTTTTGCTGAATGAAAACCATTTGGTGAATTTGTGTTTTAATGGTACATTTCTTAATTGTAACTAACACAGGAGCAACAGCAAAATAAGCAAACAGAAAGTCTCAAGTGATAGCAGTGGATCTGACATACAGCAGAATGAGCTGTCCTTGTACTTATCCGCTTGTAAGTTTTTGGACACGGCACTTTCATTTCCGCCTGACAGGATGCAGTTGTTTCAAATGTAAGTCAGTCCTCTAATTACTTACCTGTTCTCCAGGTTGATTGATTTTCTTCTAGACTAAATTTTGCTCTCAGTTCTTTTTACAAGGGCAGATGTTGATTCTCAGACAAATGTAATTCAGGGTACTTGGAAAAACAATTTAATCTTGTCAGTGCAGGAGGATTTCACCATCCTCATTAGGAGGTTCTGTTACTTGCAAAATCTGGGGAAGAGGAAGACGGAGACTGGTTTTTGTTTTCCCTGTGCACGCACTTGGGATTTTTTTTGATCCAGTTGCACTTAAATACTGACATGATAGTAACATCCTTGTTAATTAAGTTTAGTTCTTCTAAAAGCATAAAATTATAGTTACGATAGCTCTGTCTCTTCTTATCAAGGAATCTATTTGTTTCAGGTACAAGTGGGCATTTGTCCCAGAGGTGGACACAGAGTCATCTACTGTGACCTCTCATCTGATAGAAAATCATCAGGAATGCAGACCGCACATTGTAAGAATCATGGATCTGCTGAAGATGAAATACGGGGTAAAGAAAGAATGCTTCATTTCAATCTTTTCCTTTTTTTTTTTTTTTTAACCAGTAACTTACTTTGTAAACAACTGACAAGATTTTAAGTTAGGCGAGAAGTTTTTAGATATTGTAATAAAATTAACAAGGCTTTTAAAAATTATCTGCCTGCTTTCACATAGATATCTTAGAATCTTAGAATCATAGATTCATTAAGGTTTGAAAAGACTTCTAATATTATCAACTCCAACCTTATCCAACATTATCATGACCACTAAACCATATCCCAAAATGCCAAGTCTACACACTTTTTTAAGACTTTCAGGGATGGTGACTCCACCAGCTCCCTGGGCAGCCTGTTCAAATGCCTCACCACTCTTTCAGCATAGAAATTTTTCCTAATATCTGATCTAAACCTCCCCTGGCCTAACAAGCCCATTTCCTCTTGTCTTGTTACTTGGGAGAAGAGACCAACACCCACCTCACTACAACTTCCTTTCAGGTAGCTGTAGAGAGCAGTAAGGTCTCCTCATAGCCTCCTCTTCTCCAAATTAAACAATCCCAGTTTCCTCAGCTGCTCCTCATAAGGCTTGTTCTCCAGACCCCTCACCAGCTTCATTGCCCTTCTCTGGACACATTACAGCATCTCAATGTCTTTCTTTTACTGCAGCACCCAAAACTGAAAACAGTACTCAAGCTGTGGCCTCACCAGTGCCCAAGTACAGGGGGATGATCACTTCCCTACTCTTGCTGGCCACACTATTTTTGATACAGGCCAGGATTCTACTGGCCTTCTTGGCCACTGGGAACACCGAAGACTCATGTTCAACCAGTTGTCCACCAACACCACCACATCCTTTTCTGCCAGGAATCTTTCCAGACACTCCTCCCCAAGCCTATACCATTCTGACACCTTGAAGATGTCAAATTGCTTTTGAACATGAGGGAACAATAGGCAGTTTTCCTGTTGTGCCCTTAAATCTGTCCACAACCACCTGGTGAAAACAATTTGTCTCAGATGAGACTGGTATTTATGAAAAAGAGTATGATGTACTTTGTCAAAAAAATTTACCATCATAGCATTTTAAATTACCATTAAGGTTTCATATCAATTTTTCCAGAAAAGAAAATAGGGACATTAGCATTTCTCAGAGATATCTCTGTATTATGTTATTGTTTGATATCCAATTCTGAAGGCTACAGCAGATTCACACTCTTCTGAACTTGTCAGACTTTTGTTTAATGGAACCTCAAATCCAAACATAGAAGTAACTTCGTATACCATTGCTATACAATTTGTATTGTTATACAGTTGGAGGCTGTGGATCTCTTAGTGGGGAAAAAAATGTATAGTACAGGGTTCAGACAAGCCCTAACAACATTGTGCCTTAATGCAAAATCTTTAGGTTTTGTTTGCTTATGGTCAATTTGTTTGCTTGCAGGAAACAAACAACACTGAGGGAATTTCCAAGAAGCACAAATTTCCTCTTTTGAACTTACGCTCCGTGTCCAGCATCACCCAGCTTATGCCCTTCTTCAAGACTCTGTGTTGCGCCTTTACAACAAATGGGAGCGAGCCGCAGAATTCACATACTGCTGCATCTCTCTCAGTGGACTATGTCGGCAATAATGGCATAAAGGTTTTGCAACAGCTTGAAGAGAGTGTTGAATGTGACTTCCTTGAAAATATGGAAAGTTAAGCTGCATGTCGGACACGTGGCTATCCTGGTGACTAAACAGCAAAAGAAGGGATGACTTTACCGCAATTCTTTTTTCGACTTTTCCCCCCCCCCCAGTTTTGAAACTACATTTTGGGTTTTCTTCCTGCTGTTGTGAAGTGCTCTTCAATAATCCAGGCTTCTGAGTTGGTGTTAAAAAGCAGGATTCTTCAGTTCCCGTGAGGGGGAAAAAAAAAAAAAAAAAAGTTGAGTGGAAATTTATCATAGTTACTGTATTCTTTTATTTGTTTTCAATGTGAAGGATTAGAGAGATTTTGTAAATAAAGGAAGAATATTTTTGAATTGGTGAAAGTAGCAACTGTATCATTTTATCCAGCAATTTCTCAAGTAAGTATTTTAAGCTGCTTTTGGAACCGTGTTCTGAAAGTAAATTTAAGAAGCTAATATTGCATGTCAGTGTACAACCAGTTTGCAGATAAGCCATTTTCTGAGGTTAAAGCCCGCTTCTACTTCTCCTTTCTTTAACTTGTCCTAAAATTTATCAACTTCTAAATAAATCACCTAAATTTCAAACAGATGTATTTTTTAAGTCTTAACATTGTGCAAAATAACTGCAGACTTGCCATGTTTGTAATTTCAACTCTGTACTATAATAGCGCTCTTCAAGATTAGCGATTCCTAAATAAACAACAAACATGCATAAAAGACAAAACTATGCAGTAACATTTTGTAACTTACATTATTTGAGGGGGGAGTATTTTAATTGATTAAAAATAATATAGTTCAGTTTTTTAAATTTAAAAACTTTGTTTTTTCAGTGACTAAGGTCACTTTGCAACTAAATGCAAATGCAACTGAATGAAGATAATTCTGTAAAAATACAAATTGCTGTCTACCAACAGTCTACTTAAAATGAAAATAAAATTCTTTTTTAAGAACAGTTTTTATACAAAAGAATGTATTTGGCTGTTCCTAGGTGTTACAAGGTAGGGAGATCATCATAGTGCCATGACTACAGTGATGTTCAAGGTGTAGCTTATTTTGGAACTGCACTGCTACTGTCACCCAGGACAGGGATTTGTTCTGCCATCAAGCAACGCAGCTGCATGTCTGAAGGACACTTCTGACGGCCAGTGGATAAGCCCTATCATAGCAACACAAACAAGAAATGTTTTTGTGGAATGTTTTTTAAATGATGAGGTGGAATCCATTGAATTTTCATATTTAGTGGATTATCTGACTGAATTTGCAAAGCTGATTTGTCTGAAATGGGATGTTTATTTTATTTTTCATGGTGAAAAGCTTTGTCTGCTCTGTTTCTTTTTTTTTTTCTTTTTTATAACACCTTTGCCTCCAGAAAAATTGGTTTTGTAAGATACGCTTGTATACTGGTATGTGGTACTTGAGTTATTTGGAACATCACAACTGAGGTAAATGTGCTGGGTACTGGAATTCACCACTTTCTTTTTTTTTGCTAATTGAAAAAGGACATACAAAAGGTATGGTTTAACATCACCAGGTTGTGAGGACAAGGATTAATTTTTTTTCAGAATTCACACAACAAACATGGAAGCCTGCTCTGTAGTGTTTATCTACAGATATATTGGGTTTTGGATTATAAACTAAAATAATGAAACACTGAACAATGTGCTTTACTATAATATTGTAATGCTCTATGAAGATAATACTGTAATAGTCTTACGCTAAACATAAAAGATTTCTTTGCATTTTTACAGTTAAGAAAAGTGATAGACTGAAGTGTAATATTGTGTAGTTGCTAAGAATGTGAATTATTTGTATCACTAAGAATGTGAAGTATTTGTATCAATATAATTTATTAATGATGTCTAATGCTATTGGAATGAGTACAAGTGAAAAGTTATCCCTTGAAAGCATTGCTTGAAAATTGAAACAGGATTTTTTTAAATGTTTGTGTTTATTTTTAATGAGAATATTGCTAATACTCAAGATGATTTGGCAATTTTACTCTCAGTTTTCTAGTGGTTACATTCCAAACTTGGGCATTTCCCTTAGATGCTGTCAAATGGGCTATTAAGATCTAAGACAACTTTCTGTCATTAAAACTTTTGTTTTACATTCTCTCATAAGCTATCAACCTGTGTCTTCACATAGTTTTGTGGCAAACTGGAGGTGGTGAACCAGTTACCAGGTTTTGTCATCCTTCCCCTTGAAAGGAAACATCCCATTCTGCCTGGCTGGACTTCAGATGTGCAGAGGATCGGACATCAATTGGATCAGACATCAGTCATCTCCTTGCCAGTTATGGTGGTGAACTTTAAAAGCAGAATCATGGCTTAGTCTGTGTAACTCTCTATGATGATCTTACCTTATACAAAAGTGTCACTTGCTTCTAACTCCTGTTTTTCGTACGTACATTACCTTTGTTCTGCAGATGGCTACTTTAAATGGCCTCAAATATTTGTGACTTGCAGAATCCTTTCACTGGAGCAGAATCTAATTAAATCTAACTAAAAAAGTCCTAGCTGGGTGCTGGAGGGGCAGTTACATAGGCCTAAAGCTTTCTTTAGCAGTGTAACTTTATTAATTTTCTATATAGTCCTTTTACTTCTGCTACTGATGTTAAATCCACACGAAGGGTTGTACTGCTCCTAACACTGGCACTGCCAAGGCAGAATAATTTGACTGTATAGGAATTTGAAAAACTTCTGCTTAGAACTCGGTATCCAGAGCAAGAGAGAAAATGCTTTTGCTTTGCTCTGTAGTTCTTTGCTTGTTTTCAGAATAACCAAGCTTAGCTTTCTCTTTTGGATACTTCAACTTTGAGACAGTATAGCCACGGTGCACGACCTCCAGAGGGAAACGTATTTAAATATTCAAAAGGATTTTGTTTTCCTGAAGAAAAAAAATAGTAAGTGTAACCAAGGTAACTGCCAAAGAACAGCAGAACTTGAAATTAAAGAGCATTATGTAAGGTTAAGTGTATTCAATACTCTCTTTGAATGCGATTCTTCTAATAATATTAAATGTTATTTTGAAATAGCTTCTCATTTATTCAGATACTTTCACTGCCCGCTCACCAACTTCGATTTTCATTTGACTCTGTAAAAGCTCTCAAGTTCCGTTTGAATGGATGAGGGCTCTGTACAGAAGTCTGTTAGAGCTCGGTGCGGATCCCGGCGGCGGCGGCGGCTCAGCGCTGCTCTCTGCTCCCCCCCACCCTTCTCTAGGGAAAGGCTGCGCCGCCGCCTTCCTAAATCCCTCCTCACAAGCCCCTGCTGCTCCAGCCCTTACGTCCCTATCTTTCGCCTTCCTGAAATTTCCACTCTGGCATGGCAGTCCTGAGGTCCTGGGACAAGTTTTCTGGGTTTTGCGTGTCTGGAAGAACGCCGCGGAGCGGATAGAAAAAGGTCCCCCTGCAGCTTCGGGACGCTTGGCGCCCTGTACGGAGGGAGCGCCTCGCCCTGGGGAAACGAGGGGCTGCTGTTGGGTAACGTCTCCTCGGGGCTCCAGAGCTTTCCACGCCTCAGGCTGGACACTTTTATACGTTCAGGGCAAATGCCCTCAAAGTACCGACGTGTCGTGGGGAAGGAAGACACTCCCGTAAAGTTGAGCTTGAGCATCTAAGGCCACAGGACTCTGGTGTCGACGACTCACTGGAAGCTTTCTCTCGGGTTTCATCTTTCTTCTGTCGCCTGCGCATCTTACGCAACACCGTGTGACGTACAGAGCGCCNGCTCCGGCTCTCGCTGCGGCACAAAAGATGGCGGCGAAAACACAGGGAGGCATCCGCCTCAGCGCGGTGAGCGGCGCCGAGCCGAGCGAGGGAGAGCGGGGCCCGGGCCGAGCGGGGCGGTGATTGGGAGGGTCTCTGAGGGGACGGTCTCTCTGCCCCCTCGGCGGCCACCACGCCGGGGTTCGGCGCTGTCTGGCAGTCGTGGGAAGCGGCGGCTGAGGGGCGGGCTGGGAGGCAGGGCGTTTTGGGGAAGTGGTTGCCGTCGGGCCGCCACTTGGAACTCGCTTGCTCTCGGTGAAAGCGGGGAGAGG
>VWZK01018435.1:14455-47721 GCA_013396935.1 Baryphthengus martii | reverse complement strand
CTTCAGTTCCCGTGAGGGGAAAAAAAAAAAAAAAAAAAGTTGAGTGGTAATTTATCATAGTTACTGTATTCTTTTATTTGTTTTCAATGTGAAGGATTAGAGAGATTTTGTAAATAAAGGAAGAATATTTTTGAATTGGTGAAAGTAGCAACTGTATCATTTTATCCAGCAATTTCTCAAGTAAGTATTTTAAGCTGCTTTTGGAACCGTGTTCTGAAAGTAAATTTAAGAAGCTAATATTGCATGTCAGTGTACAACCAGTTTGCAGATAAGCCATTTTCTGAGGTTAAAGCCCGCTTCTACTTCTCCTTTCTTTAACTTGTCCTAAAATTTATCAACTTCTAAATAAATCACCTAAATTTCAAACAGATGTATTTTTTAAGTCTTAACATTGTGCAAAATAACTGCAGACTTGCCATGTTTGTAATTTCAACTCTGTACTATAATAGCGCTCTTCAAGATTAGCGATTCCTAAATAAACAACAAACATGCATAAAAGACAAAACTATGCAGTAACATTTTGTAACTTACATTATTTGAGGGGGGAGTATTTTAATTGATTAAAAATAATATAGTTCAGTTTTTTAAATTTAAAAACTTTGTTTTTTCAGTGACTAAGGTCACTTTGCAACTAAATGCAAATGCAACTGAATGAAGATAATTCTGTAAAAATACAAATTGCTGTCTACCAACAGTCTACTTAAAATGAAAATAAAATTCTTTTTTAAGAACAGTTTTTATACAAAAGAATGTATTTGGCTGTTCCTAGGTGTTACAAGGTAGGGAGATCATCATAGTGCCATGACTACAGTGATGTTCAAGGTGTAGCTTATTTTGGAACTGCACTGCTACTGTCACCCAGGACAGGGATTTGTTCTGCCATCAAGCAACGCAGCTGCATGTCTGAAGGACACTTCTGACGGCCAGTGGATAAGCCCTATCATAGCAACACAAACAAGAAATGTTTTTGTGGAATGTTTTTTAAATGATGAGGTGGAATCCATTGAATTTTCATATTTAGTGGATTATCTGACTGAATTTGCAAAGCTGATTTGTCTGAAATGGGATGTTTATTTTATTTTTCATGGTGAAAAGCTTTGTCTGCTCTGTTTCTTTTTTTTTTTCTTTTTTATAACACCTTTGCCTCCAGAAAAATTGGTTTTGTAAGATACGCTTGTATACTGGTATGTGGTACTTGAGTTATTTGGAACATCACAACTGAGGTAAATGTGCTGGGTACTGGAATTCACCACTTTCTTTTTTTTTGCTAATTGAAAAAGGACATACAAAAGGTATGGTTTAACATCACCAGGTTGTGAGGACAAGGATTAATTTTTTTTCAGAATTCACACAACAAACATGGAAGCCTGCTCTGTAGTGTTTATCTACAGATATATTGGGTTTTGGATTATAAACTAAAATAATGAAACACTGAACAATGTGCTTTACTATAATATTGTAATGCTCTATGAAGATAATACTGTAATAGTCTTACGCTAAACATAAAAGATTTCTTTGCATTTTTACAGTTAAGAAAAGTGATAGACTGAAGTGTAATATTGTGTAGTTGCTAAGAATGTGAATTATTTGTATCACTAAGAATGTGAAGTATTTGTATCAATATAATTTATTAATGATGTCTAATGCTATTGGAATGAGTACAAGTGAAAAGTTATCCCTTGAAAGCATTGCTTGAAAATTGAAACAGGATTTTTTTAAATGTTTGTGTTTATTTTTAATGAGAATATTGCTAATACTCAAGATGATTTGGCAATTTTACTCTCAGTTTTCTAGTGGTTACATTCCAAACTTGGGCATTTCCCTTAGATGCTGTCAAATGGGCTATTAAGATCTAAGACAACTTTCTGTCATTAAAACTTTTGTTTTACATTCTCTCATAAGCTATCAACCTGTGTCTTCACATAGTTTTGTGGCAAACTGGAGGTGGTGAACCAGTTACCAGGTTTTGTCATCCTTCCCCTTGAAAGGAAACATCCCATTCTGCCTGGCTGGACTTCAGATGTGCAGAGGATCGGACATCAATTGGATCAGACATCAGTCATCTCCTTGCCAGTTATGGTGGTGAACTTTAAAAGCAGAATCATGGCTTAGTCTGTGTAACTCTCTATGATGATCTTACCTTATACAAAAGTGTCACTTGCTTCTAACTCCTGTTTTTCGTACGTACATTACCTTTGTTCTGCAGATGGCTACTTTAAATGGCCTCAAATATTTGTGACTTGCAGAATCCTTTCACTGGAGCAGAATCTAATTAAATCTAACTAAAAAAGTCCTAGCTGGGTGCTGGAGGGGCAGTTACATAGGCCTAAAGCTTTCTTTAGCAGTGTAACTTTATTAATTTTCTATATAGTCCTTTTACTTCTGCTACTGATGTTAAATCCACACGAAGGGTTGTACTGCTCCTAACACTGGCACTGCCAAGGCAGAATAATTTGACTGTATAGGAATTTGAAAAACTTCTGCTTAGAACTCGGTATCCAGAGCAAGAGAGAAAATGCTTTTGCTTTGCTCTGTAGTTCTTTGCTTGTTTTCAGAATAACCAAGCTTAGCTTTCTCTTTTGGATACTTCAACTTTGAGACAGTATAGCCACGGTGCACGACCTCCAGAGGGAAACGTATTTAAATATTCAAAAGGATTTTGTTTTCCTGAAGAAAAAAAATAGTAAGTGTAACCAAGGTAACTGCCAAAGAACAGCAGAACTTGAAATTAAAGAGCATTATGTAAGGTTAAGTGTATTCAATACTCTCTTTGAATGCGATTCTTCTAATAATATTAAATGTTATTTTGAAATAGCTTCTCATTTATTCAGATACTTTCACTGCCCGCTCACCAACTTCGATTTTCATTTGACTCTGTAAAAGCTCTCAAGTTCCGTTTGAATGGATGAGGGCTCTGTACAGAAGTCTGTTAGAGCTCGGTGCGGATCCCGGCGGCGGCGGCGGCTCAGCGCTGCTCTCTGCTCCCCCCCACCCTTCTCTAGGGAAAGGCTGCGCCGCCGCCTTCCTAAATCCCTCCTCACAAGCCCCTGCTGCTCCAGCCCTTACGTCCCTATCTTTCGCCTTCCTGAAATTTCCACTCTGGCATGGCAGTCCTGAGGTCCTGGGACAAGTTTTCTGGGTTTTGCGTGTCTGGAAGAACGCCGCGGAGCGGATAGAAAAAGGTCCCCCTGCAGCTTCGGGACGCTTGGCGCCCTGTACGGAGGGAGCGCCTCGCCCTGGGGAAACGAGGGGCTGCTGTTGGGTAACGTCTCCTCGGGGCTCCAGAGCTTTCCACGCCTCAGGCTGGACACTTTTATACGTTCAGGGCAAATGCCCTCAAAGTACCGACGTGTCGTGGGGAAGGAAGACACTCCCGTAAAGTTGAGCTTGAGCATCTAAGGCCACAGGACTCTGGTGTCGACGACTCACTGGAAGCTTTCTCTCGGGTTTCATCTTTCTTCTGTCGCCTGCGCATCTTACGCAACACCGTGTGACGTACAGAGCGCCTCGAAAGCTGCTCGTGTTTGATGACACGGCGTTAAGTTGAAAACCGTTCACAATGGCTGCACGTAATGCCGGGCAACACGGTGGCACAGCAGCCGGTAATAAACCGCTGAGCGTCCGCTTAAGGAGCAGCAGGGCTAACCAGCCAGCTCCGGCAGCCAGCGCTAACCTCCCTCTTTTCCAACTCTCCTCCCAGAGGCCGCGCCCCGCTCCTCAGCCACCGCCTTCTCCGAACGGCCGCCGCCGCCGACCGGGAGGGGGTGTGGCCTGGGCGCTAAGTCCCGCCTCCCGCCNGTGAAAGCGGGGAGAGGAGTCTGCCCGGGCTGGGGCCGGCTCTGCTGGGGGTAGAAAGTTGTCGGCCAAGTGTTGGGAAGGGCGGGCTCCAGAGCCGTTTGCCTAAAATAAACCAGCAACCGCTTCTTACCTCACACTTTTCTACCGTCCTCTGCTGTCCCCGACAGCGCCCTTACCCAGCCTCTGGCGCGCTGTGTTGTGGTCACTTTACTGACGAGCAAAGCGGCGAGTACCGGCACCCACCGGCCATGCTGGGCGAGCCCCTCTGCCCGGGCAAGGGAGAGGGGTGGGGGGCGAGGAGGGGCCCCGAGAGTCGCGGTCACCGGCTCCAGAGCGGGGTGTGTCAGGCCGGGGGGGCTCCGTCGTCCATCTCGGCACAAAATCGGCCAGGTTAGCCCAGGCTGTGCGGGACGGGGAGTTGCAGTCTGTGGGTGGTTTGGGTTGGTTATTAGCGGGGGGGACGGGGACTTCACAGTCTGTGGTAGTGATGTAATTAGTTGTGAACATGCTGACCTCTAATTGGAAGCTTGTAACTTAAAGTCTTAACTACTTTTTGCAGGAGGCCTAATTACATTTTAACAAGGGTGATGAATGTGAACTCAGTTCAAACCACTACTGTATTGTGCTTTTTCAGTCACAGTGTTGCTCGTTGCTTGTCTTTTTACGGCAACTGATAATTTATTTCCCTGTTTGTGCATACGAATGAAGTTAAAGCTACTTTTTCAGTTGTTTGATACCTCATTGACAAAAATGGATTTTTTTTTTTAAGCCTTTTTGACTTCAGTTATCTATGCTAATAAGTCGTATATAATTACAAGCACCTTATTGCTAACCTTACTTAGAGAATAGTGGAAAGAAGTTGGATTGTTACAGTTATTAACTTAGAAAACATTTGAGTGAAAACCCTTTTAGTTATTCTTAGCTCTGCTTAAATTACCTTAATAAAAATTGCTGTGATTATAGAGGTCATCTACTTCAGGTTCAAGAATTGCACTTTGATTTCACGTCTTTGATTCTTGTAAGTGAAGTCCAGTTTGTCTGAGATCTTTAGAGAAGTGTTCTCCTTCTTTAGATAACATAATACTTAAAAAGAAAAAGAGAGGAGAGGTCTCCCTTGTTTTTAATTCATTATTAATCTTATTGAGGGGGAAAATACATTAGTATTAATAATCAGTCTTTGCAAAAAAACCCTGTATATCACAAGTCAGAATGTAGACTTTAAAATTGTTCTCCAGTTGAAAACACTTTGGTGAGCTGAACTCTTATAGATGCAGGTGAAAAATCTAAGCTAAACTTGATGAAATTGGTAACTTTCGGAATTATTTTAGGAAGTGGTTTGGTTTCGTCTGTCGGTAATCGTAACTGAAAGTTTACATTCATTCTGCTTCCAGTGAAAGGTGTGATTTTTTGCAGGTTTTCACTAAAGAAGTGAGGCAGCTGATACAGGGTTTTTTTAACAGACTGTGTCCTGCAGTGTAAAAGGCTCTATTCTCTAAAGAACAACAGAGAGCCAATGGTCAGACTCTTCTCTCAGCAGCTATTATTTGGAAATATGTTGAGTATATTCACCAAAATATTTCCATTGGTTTCAGCAGCATGTGTAAACAACACAGGCAGTGTGAGCAGGCCTGGTAACTCATTCCCACGCTGGTGTTTCTCTCCTTCTGTTGTTCTGGTAAAACTTTTGCTCAGTTACCTAATGAGACAGATCAGGGAAATGATCCTGGTTAGAAATATGATTTTAAAAGTGTTTTTTAATTTGGATCATCTCCCTGATACGGTTTGTTATAGTCATGTAACTGGACCAGCATGACTTGGAGGGAGAGGAGGAAAGCTGCCACTCTTGTCACTCCAATCTTAAAAAATACATTTATTAGATAAGACAGATTGATCAGTAGCACTTCAATTTATGCGTGCCTTACGATCTGCAACGGATGGAAGTGTTCCGGTTTCCTGGAAGACTAAAAATTTCCAAAGCTGTCTGTCATTTTTGAGACAAGCTGCTTTATTCTTACATATTTACAGGTCATAATTGTAGAAGATGGTCCTCCTTGCATAGTTTAGTCTTTTTATACTATGCAGTGTATATGCAGTTTGAAGGAGGGGGAGGCTTATTTGTGTCTCCAAAAGGAGTTTGGCTGCACTTGTTCTCAGGAGAAAAAGTGAAACCAAAACCTACTTAGTAACAATATATTAGGCCTAGCGAGCAAAGTAACTGGATTGTTTCAGCTACAGTCATACTAACATAGCTTAGAAATGAGTGTTCACCTGGGGACTAACTTTTTCTTACTGTACTTATTGAACTTCAATTATTAATGAGCTAATTAAAGTGGTGCTTTGATGAAATTAAGTATATGGGGACAAAATGAGCTGAAAGATTTTCTGATAAATTCGTCAGGAAATGCCAAGTTGTTGCTGCCAGCTTGGTATGCTCCGAAGCAAGTTATGAACATAATGGCCTTAACCCACTAATCTCTTTTTTTTTTTTTTGTTAATCTGGTCGTGTGCCCTTGTTTGAAGGCCTTACATGAGCAAATGGTGCTGTCTAGTCTGAGGTAGACTTTCCTATGAACCACTCTGTGGGATATTCACTAACCTTCTACTGGAGGGGAGTTACTGGAGCCAAGAAACAATTTGTTACAGTTCCCATGTTCCAACCCGTATCTTCTTGTTTCATATATATGTTCACAAGCTCCCAGTTCAGAGTACCACCTTCCAGCCTTTCTCAAAACCATGCCATTTAAAACAGAGAAGATCAGCATAATTCTGGTTCTTGTTTATAGAAGATGCTGTTTCTTGAAGATACTGTTCTTCTCAAAGTTAATCAGCATTATGCAGCAGTGAAATGAGGGATGGAGAAACGTTGCATTACACAGGCAACCTGTGAAGAGGTATTCTTGCCAAACACATGTACGGTTTGCGTCACAGGAAAAAAAAAAAAGGACGCTTAGCCGTGATTATGTTGATGGTGGTGATGCTGAGGTTCCTTCCTTCACCAGTATTGTCTGGTGATCAGGAGAGGTTCACAACTGTGAGTTCGTACTTTTATCAAAGATACGGTTGCAAGTTTCTGCCAAGTCCATATTGCTGAGGTTACAGTGCTAGCAGTTACTCCAGAGGTCCCGGTCTACCTTGTGTATGGTTGGAGTTTTTCACTGGCTAGCACCAGAGAAATATTTCAGCAGTGAGTTGAGCAGATACTGAATGCTTGAATGTGTATCTGTGTGGTGAGGGGTTTTCTTAAGAGTTAGTGTTTGTTTTGACAAAGAGAGATTTCAGACAATAAAAAAAACAACCAAAAAAAAGAAAAAACAATGCCCAGCAGTTGTTTCTTGTGTATTTTGATCATGAAGCTTAGAAAGCAAAGGAACAAATGTTTTCAGCACTGTGGAAGGCTGAAGAGACTGATACAGAGATCTTAAGTTCCACTGAGTTACTGTATGGCAGAGGAAGAAGTTGAACGATCTTTTAACCATGCGCTATGGAATATGTGAAATTTCCATGAATGGGCTTGATGTAATTTTCTCCTTGGATTCTAAATTATTTGTAACTATCAATTAGGAATTTGAAAGGGGCACAGTGACAGCCTGACTCGGTTTACCAGATTTTACAGAGCTGGAGTTTTAAAGCACAGGTGGCAATGAAGAAAGCAATGTTTATTCATACTTGTACTCTAGCTCGATGGAGAAATGCAGGGATTAAGTTGCAGTCTGAAAATGTGTGCTGTGCTCTTATGACCTTAGAATCATGGTGACGTTTCTTGGCAATTTATGTTAAACTGAACTAGGGCTGCTGCTACTGCCTTACTCTTGCTCTAGTACTTGCTTGTAGCATTATTCCTTCTTTTTCGCTGATAAATGAACTTGGAGACTTGAAGTGGTTGCTTGCTTTTATTTAGACTTTACTAATGATATAACAGTGCTTGTCAGTGTAGTACTGTAAAATTTATGAAGTATGGATATGGGCACGTTATTTTTAAATTTTGTGATTTTATGTATTATAATGTGGGTGATACTACGTGGGTTTTTTCCAATGTAACTGCCCTGTACAAGGACTGTTTCCAGTGTTATGTGTTCATAGATACTGCTTCTTGTGCCATCAGCATAACTATAGCGGTGAGGTTTAAGCAAATATGTGCAGTGAATTTGTGTTAAAGGCCTTATAAAAGTATAGTTACAGATATTCTCAGTGCTAATGCAAACGTAACTGTATCAGTTTCAACAATTGAATTTCTCAAAACATTGCATTGACAAATCCTAAAATTATATGGATATTTAGTTCTGGCTTTTCTAGTCTTTTGAATGAGGTGAATTTATATGAACCCAAGCTTTCATAAATTACTTGTGAATACTTTTGTCATTGACAGCTATAAGATACATCCCATAAAACAGGTCCTTTATTTGCATATTGCCATCTAATCCTAGTAGTGGCTACATTCCTCTAGTTACATTTTCTGATAAGTGAGGATAAAATGTATGAGATGAAATTGCTAGAAGCAGAAACCACTAGTTGAGAGAATCTGGTAGGTTATATGGGCAAAAGGAGCAATGATGTCAAACAGTAAGCCACTGAGTATATTAGGTGCTCACTTTTCAGGTTAAGTTTAATACTTGTGTAAGATATAAGTTTTTAACATTTGAGAACATTTGCTTCTCTTAGTAGATTTGGACTAAGGCTTTGTTACTAGATTTGGACTAAGGTTTTCTGTAACTGCTCGCATTAGTTTATAGCAGTATTCTTTAAGGAAAATATAGTTCCTTATATTTAAGGTAGTTTGATACAATGACAGTATAACCCATGCTCAGAATACAGTAAAATACTGTGCTGAATTCTGTATTTAATAGCTGTATTAATGTTCCCATTAAAAGATGTTAGTATGCCAGTATCTAAAAGTAAATTAAATTATAGCAGTCTTGGTAGTGTTGTACAAAATAGCTTCTTTTAATGTTACTTTGTTACTTTGTTTAATATCCTCTTTTCTGGCTTGGTCTTGTTGAAGAGCACAGACTAATGCCATTGTTTGTGGTTTATTTCAGCTTTGTCCAAAGTTCTTGCATACCAACTCCACCAGTCACACCTGGCCTTTCAGTGCAATTGCGGAACTTATAGGTATGTGGAGCAATAGTTTACCTGAATGCTTGATTGTAATACTTATTTCATGTCATAAAACATTTTTCCCTCCGTTAGGGGAAGGAGTTGATCCTGTTGTTAACCATCCAGAATCTTAAAATGCGTTTTTTTGATAGAATCAGATTAACTTTGTTTTATAACAGCATACATACTATCTGGCATCAGTTGTAGGAGTTTTGTTTGCCTGTTTCTTTTTACTGACTTTATTAGGGATTGCCAAATGTAGCAGACTGTGCGACCAAGAGAATTTCTTCCCTTCTAGTCCACCAAATGCAAGCCTGTGGCTTTTTGCTGTTCCCAGGCCCAGAGAGTAGTAGGGCTGAGTGCATGTTCAAAAGATGTGTGTCCATGCTTGCGTCCTGGACAGATGCAGCTGGCCACAGACAGTTTAGCAGAGACAGAGAGACAGTAACTTTGCAAGAACCCACACAAACAGCCCTCAGAATATGAAGAGCACAAATATCCTTCTATTCCTGCTTCCTGGTTAACCAGGTTTAAAGTTCAGTAGTGGTGAGTACACATACTGTCACTCCCTTATCACTCTTGCTTACCCATGTTTCTGAGTGTTTGGCCAAGATCTGGGAGTCTTTCCTGTATCTGTGTCCTGGACTTTTTAGCAGTCTCTGACTGCTGACTTCTTCCAATTTGTTAGCTTTTCCAACTTGAAGTTTGCTAGTAGAACAAATGTGTACAGGCACACACTCAGGAAAATGTTAGAAATATTGTTTAGTAAGAATGAACAACACAGTAGCACAGAGTCCAGCCGTAGAAGCATACTGACCAGCAGCCAGCTTGCACAGCCTGCTCATACTATTCTTCTGACATTCACTGTGAGCTTTCCCTTTTCTTTAATGCATCCTCAGAACATCCAGTAGTACCTTTTGCATATTGCCACAATATCGTCAAACATCTGAATTTTCTTCTTTTGGGTTACCAAGTTTCTGGCTGAACATTTTCAGGGTTATACTTGACTGGTTCCTTTTAATGGTCCATCCATCAGTGTCCTAACAGTTGTGCTCTTTGTTGTGTCTCTGTCATCAGCTGTTAGCTAGGTCTTGTTTAATTTATTAGTTCCTGTTGATCGTCTTGCCTTTGATTTTGAATAATGGTTAACTGAATATCTTCGGCGTTGTTTGTCTCTCAGGTTAGGGAATGATTAGCAGATGTTCTTTAATCAATTCTTCAAAATAAAGTTGTGGTTTGGAAAGACTTGCCAAGCTTATCCAGCAGTCTGCTGCTGCCAAAGGGAGCAACGCTTCTGATCATGCATTCCTTCGCTTCCTATGCACAAGTTTTGCTGTTGCTCATCCCGAAAATTAAGCTAACAAAAGCAAATGGGGAATTTTTGAGCTAGATAAGGCCAGGGTTGTCACAAAGGAGGAAACCAGAACCACATGGCTGTGGAAAGGGCTGACTGTTTTCAGAGTAACAGTATGTTAAGTCATTTCAACTGCTTTTGTCACCCCATGCCATACCTAGCTGGAATGGTGGTAGATGTGCTGTGCAAGGCATGCAGGTTTGTCTTCTCCGTTTGCCACTGGTTTGTCACATGTTGCTTTATCAAACCTTCAAAAGCATAATAGCCACATACTGGTTGTAATGCCTTTGAGTTAGTCATGTTGATTTAAATAAGTTTCGTAGATCTGTTTTTCACATTTTTTGTAAGGCTATACCATATGCCAAATAACATAAGGAGGGTTACATTATGGAGGCTTGAATTTTAGTTTATGCAAATTAACCTAAAATGTTAATGGTCTGTGGGCTAAAATTTGCCTTTTAAGCTTCAGTCTCTCCTGTTAACTTTTTGATGATTATATTGCTGGCTTCTCCCATTAGTCCTCAGTCAGATTAAATTTAGATGAACTAATAGTGATACATAGAAGAGGGTAAATAGGACATCTAGAGAGAGTTGGTGAGCTAGCAAATCAGAAGACTTCCACAAATCATCATCTTGGAAGAGTAATTCCAAGCTTTTAATTGCACTTGAACTGTCCTCTTTTATTGATGCTGAACTTCTTCACTGTGGATGAAATTTGTGCTTTAGGCTTATAGAAAGCAAGCTACCAAGCTGTGATTCCTTTTTATAGGCTCAGTGTTGGCTTGAGCCATTTATTTATGGCCCTCACTTGAACCTGCAAAACAGGCAGTGAGGCAGTCGCACTGTCTCCTGCTGTGCCATCACACCTCACCCCTCTTCCTCTCTGTACTTTTCCCCCTCACAAATTCCATGAGTGACACAGTGCTGGGGAAGGAGGGAGAAGAGATATGAGAAAATGGTATTAGGACAGATGAGATTTAAAATAGGTTTACTGCCAAGAAATTTTTGTGGAGCTGTGGTTTCTGTTTCATTTGCGGTAGAAACTCTGCAAGCTCTTTCAAATCCTGTAAATAGAAAGTGTAATCTAAAGCATTTTGTACTTCCCTTTTATGAAAGTCATACCTACTTAGATATGAACAACTTGCACTAGCAAAAATACGTTAGTGATGCTTAGCTCTGTTAATATAGAACTTATGTGGCAGCAGAGCAGCAACAACTTTTTTCACCTAAATCTCCTGTACCCGTGGAGTTAAAAATTCTAGATTTCTCAGAACTACCTGGATTGCAGGGAGTTGGGCGTCAGTGTTTCTGCTTCCCGTTTTGTTTTTTTGTTGGTGTTTTGTTTTTTTAGTGAAATTTGTTTATCTGGAATTGTGGTAGTGTTTCAAATCTGATTTGCCAATTAAAAAGACTGCAGGCCCACAGCAGGTAAGATGTTGCAGGCGTGTATGTTAGCAAGGTGCTGTTGTCTGCACTGTGGACAATAACCCAGCCTCTCAAAAGCCTGTCACAAGAGATGTTTGTGTAGCTGGCAGAAAGTACGTATTGCAACAGCTGCCTGGGAGACGGGAAATGAAAGTAAAAACTTGTCGTGGTTTCGTTTTCTATTCTGGTGTTTGAAACTCTCATCAGCACCTAAAGTTTTGCCTATATAGTGTTGTTATCTGTAATAGCTGGCACATTTTGTGTTGTTTCCTGGCAAGGTTTGCCAAGTTTTCATGGAGGTGTTTCTTCATAAAGTTTTGATTTAGTATTGTCACCTATAAAGAAGATAGTGTTTTAGGAGGCTTAGGTTTTAGTGTAACATTTACTTTATTGAAAGCTATGCCTTCTTTCTTCTGTGCAAAAGTTGACTAATATTCAGTGACTTAGCTGAGAAATTCATGTTTGTGCCAGCACAAAGTTTCTGTGACTATATTACACACTGAACTGTGGAGCTGAAAAATGACTGCAATTTTAGAGCTCCATTAGTTTAGCATGTGACTCTTCAGGGTGATAGGCCTGTGATTAGGGAACTACATTAAGCTGTCATTCACCAAATAAACATATGTGCAAGCATAGCACCATAATAATATTAGGGACAGCTATTCCATATAGCTGCCTGGCAGTGTTGCAAGACTAACATTCAGCAGGTTGAGTATATGTGTATTCCTGCTAGATAAAGCTCTGTTGCTTGCTATGCATGGATTTAAGTAACTTTGGAAGAGTTATCACCAGACATCTTCACTGTAATTAAACACTTTAAAATATGTTCGCATTTAAACTACTTAATTTTTGCTTTTTAGTATCCCACTCTTGTTTGCTTTCTGTCTCCTCAGATAATGCTTATGATCCAGATGTGAACGCTAAACAGATATGGATTGACAAAACGGTGATAAATGACAATATATGCCTGACGTTCACTGATAATGGAAATGGTATGAACTCAGACAAGCTGCACAAAATGCTAAGGTGGATAACCTTTTTGTTCCCATTTTTTTTCTTGTAAAAATTTCAGGTTCTAGTTCTGTTATTGCTTAGCTTTTTACTTTTTTCATATGTAATCAACTAACTTTGCTTATAACATTTTTGAAGGTGAGCAGTTAAGTTTAAGTGAGACTCTGGAACAGACAGATACTAGTAAAACTTTCACAGAACTTTGTCAGCGTATTTTTATCTCCTAATATCCTTTTATCCTTTCTATCAACCTTCCCATTTAACTTTCTGTGCAATTGTGTTGACTATCTGTAGTGCTCTTTAGGGGAGCTAAGGAGAGTGTTTTGTTTTTGTTTGTTTTTTTTTAATTCAAGATTACTTTAGGTTAAATCAGCAATCAAGTGAAAAAGAGATTTGGTTCCAACCCTTTGGAATATTGAAAATAGAAGGTATCATGGAAAATGGAAGGGAATGATAATTGTATTCATCTGGTTTAAATGTTCTGTCGAGTTTGAACTGATCCTTCTGCAACTTCTGTTTCTACAGCTAGCAAAGAGGTTGCAGCTCAGTTGCTCTTTTAGTATGAAAGATTGCTCTCCCTGCAGATAAGTTTCTGGGTTTAAACTTGAGCAAGCTTGAGTTCAAACTGTTGTTTTTCTTCTTCTGTTAGATACCGTAATTAATTACTTGCTTGCTAAACAATGTGTTCTATAAACAGGTAACTGTATAAACTCTACTGTGTATTTACTAATGAAAAATTTATAGATCATGCATTTTCAAGCAAGTGTAGGGGGAAAAAAGCCTCACTTTAGGTTTTTTTCTTAGTATTTGTTATGAAGCTACATGATAAACATTCTTACAGGGTTCTAATAGTTATTACATAATTCCACACAGATGATATTTCTTTTCCATATTTAAAGATGAAAGTAAACTTCCCTGAATTCTTGCAATGTGGTTTCAGCAATGTTATGCAGTTAACTTTCAGGATTTGCTTGACTGTACATTGCTTAATTGTACAGTCGGCTCTGGTCTCTAAAACAAGAGATAAACTCATTGTATTTAAGTCTGATTTGGTAAGTATTGCATGCATATTTTGTTCTCAAGTTCTGTAGGACTTTTTACACTCTTCTAATGTTTTTATATGTTTCAGCTTTGGCTTTAGTGAGAAATCTGTGATGAATGGCCGTGTTCCAGTGGGACTGTATGGAAATGGGTTTAAATCGGGGTCCATGCGCCTGGGAAAAGATGCCATAGTCTTCACCAAGAATGGAGAAACCATGAGTGTGGGCCTGTTATCTCAGACTTTTCTTGAAGCCACAAAAGCAGAACATGTGATGGTTCCTATAGTGACGTTTGACAACCAACATATCCTTTCAACGATTTCTGAATTAAAAGTTGTGGGTGCACGCAAAATTTGGATGATAATATCAGTAAAGGAAGTCATCTTCTCTAGTTTTATGGATAACCTAAACTGTAAGATGCAAGGAATGTGCTTTAGATCTGTAGGAACTCTGAGGTGTGGAATAAGAGCCTGTGAAGTGAGTACAGGATATTGTTGCAGAAGTTTCCTCATCTTCTGAAAGCTTACTTCATTCAAAGTTACTTTCCTTAACATAATGCTCACGACAGATAAGTGATCCAGCAGAATCCAAAAACAGCCTGAAGGCAATCTTAGCACATTCTTTATTTTCTACTGAGGAGAAATTACTGGCAGAGCTAGATGCTATAATAGGGAAAAAAGGAACAAGAATTATCATTTGGAATCTTAGAAGGTAAGATGCAAGTCTGGTCTCTTACCTCATTTAGTTTGTAGTTTTTAGGTGTATACAAACGTACAAGTGTTTGGTCTTTTTGTGGAATAATTACAGAAGACTGGGCAGTTAGTTGTCACTGGGAAACCAGATTCAAACTCACATGATTGAAGGGCTGTAGTGTTGTATGAGAACTGTTGCTAATATCTCAAGTAACAAAGCAAAAGGAAGGAGAATGTGAAGGACCATATTTTTCTTTTGGAAGATGCTGTTGCTTTTGTCAGGAGGAAGACTGAAATAGATAAACTATGTGTATCCGTTGTCTCGGACCTGTGAAATCATGAATGCAAAAATTCAAACAGAACACACTTGTATGTACAGGCAAGTATTGCTGGCTTTCTAAGTTTGGAGCCAGCAGTATCCTTCTAGAAGGATCTGGACCTTTCTAAACTTCTTAACTGTTTATCCCAAAATAAATAGAAATCCAAGTAAATAAATACAGTTGTATTTATCTTACTTATCTACTTGCCTCTGTGGGATTGTTCACAGCAGTATAGATTTCCAGGCTTTCCTGTCTCTGACTTGTTTGTTGCCGCTTTGGGGGTTTTAAACAGCGGTTGCTGTAGCAGCGGCAGATGTGTATCATCACTTCTCATCTTCATTCCCTTTCCTTCATTTCTTTGTTGCTGCCTTACCAGCAGGGAACCTGTCTGGTGGTCTGCCCAGAAAAGCTTTGTCATGCCTTTATCTGTGATGCCACTAATTGGTTGGGAAGATGTTGTCTTACACTATCTTCTTACGTGTTTGGATTACTGTGGTTTTAAATACCTGAAATAACCAGGTATCCTTAGAAAGCAGTTTTGAACTGTGAAAGTCCTGTGGATTTGGTGAGAAACTAACTTGGGTTTCAGTTCCTTATTTTTATTGTTGCCCATCAGCAGAGGGGTGGAAACCACAGGTGGATGAGTATAGATTAAACGTTACAGGACAGAAAAATCTCAGTCAGTTATAGCAGGTGAAAAAAGTTCGGGGTTTTTTTAATTTTGTTCGTTTCTTGTGGGTATTAGAGCCCTGAATCACTTTTAGCTTAGGTGATTGTAACATAAGAAAGCTAGAAGTAACAAATATACTACTAATTCTGGTTGTTTCCCCTTACCACCTTCTCCAAAAGAAAAACTTCACCTCCTTTATACTTTAGAAATTAATTTGCATTGCCCAGGTAGACTTTCATTTATTTTTAGGTATGAACATTTTTAGAAATGTGCATGACTTCATTGCTTGAGCAAAAGAAAATGCAGCAAACTTGGCTGACTAGGGAGGATAACTTTCACATTCTGAATGTTTCAGTGTATTCTTGGGAAGTTGTGGGAAAGAACACTTTTTGGGGACTACATGTTATTTTAAATATGTTGTAACCAAATCTACTTAAAAAAACCAGCACAGAGCTGTTTCAGTATTAAAAGACTTGTATTTGTGGAATATTTGTGCCAACTGTGATATATATCAACTTTGTGGAAAGGTACTGCCAGTATACTGGCAGTACATACACCTCCAACTAAATACAGTATATACATCTGATGAGTAGTCCATTAAGCAATTGTGATAATTGTGGAGTTGGAAAGCTGTGGGGAGTGGCATTTTTGCAGTATTAAAAAGCTTGGGAAGGCAACTTGCAGTGTTCAGAAATTTTTGCATTTAGAAGGAATGCATGTGTCTTGGTCCATCCAAATTTAAAGCTGGTACTGTTTGCTTTTATTTTTGAAATGTGACCTGTTTCAAATTAAGTTAGAATTCATGAATGTCTCACTTGCTATCACTTCTCTGATATTCTTTGAATATGAGAAAGAAACTGGTGACCTTTGCTTATGTGAATTTTAGCAAATCTGTGAGGAAAACCAGCATGGCTTAAAGGAATTCCCTTTTTCTTGCATCTTTGTTGTACCCACTGGGTTCACAAATGATATCTTATTTTATGTTGGCTTTTTTTCTATAATTAGTTTTCATTCTTTTTAATCTTGTTTCCTAGAGATAAAAATGAAAAAACAGAGTTTGACTTTGACAAGGATAAATACGACATCAGAATTCCAGAAGACTTAGATGAATCAGGCAAAAGAGGATATAAAAAACAAGAGAGATTGGACCAGATTGTTCCAGAGAGTGACTATTCGCTGCGAGTATGTGTAACGTTTATTTTCGGAAGCAGGAGGCTGTATGTTTCTGTTTTAATATAATGTACTGTACTACAGAAGAGCTGATTGTGGGGAGGACGAATGTCAAAATTTAAATATTAGGGCAACATGTTAATACTCATGTTGAAAATAGAAGGTGGAATGTCTCTGTGAACTTGTCTAACCATTTGCTGTTTCAATGTAGCTGTCACTATCCACTAAGGAGCAAGAAGGAAATACAATCAGCAGCTTCAGAAACAAAGCAAGGGGGTGTGTGATTATCAACAGATGAAAGGTTCTATTGCAGTAGATCTACACATGCATAGAGAATTGATGCTATGCCCATGTGGATCTTTTAAAACAGATAGGTTTTGGTTGGCAAAGTGTCCCTTCTGTGTTTCACAAAGAGGTAAAGGAATGCAGAAGCAGCTCCACTGTTTGAATACACACGTGTGGAGAAGGACAAGGCTTTTCTGTAGGCTAATTGATATGACCATTGTCTCCGCTGTTGATTTATAAGCTTTGAAGGCTTCTTTTTTTGTACAGAAGCTCGTCTGGAATGACTCGGTGTTCTAGGCACTTCTTGTGGATAATACTCAGAAGTATTATTCCAGTGGAACTAAAACCTTCAATTATTCTAAGACTTGGTGAATTCCTATATCCACTGCAATTATTAGAAGTTGTAAATATATCGATAAATGAACACAAATTAAAAATCATAGATCTATACATTCTATAAAATGATTGCATAGCTATTATCAAGCTATGATAAGATGCAATCAGTCGGAACAAAGTTAACACACTTGTCTTTAAACTTTCTAATTTCAAATAATAAAAATTACACTGTCTTGAAACAGAATTTTTAAGCTCTCAATAGGGGTAAGAAAAGAGAGGCTTCTGTTTGAGTGAGAGCTCCTTTAGTGGTAAAACTGCATCTTTAGACACCTGATAAACTCATCATATTGGTAAAGGTTATTCTTCAATTTAATTTGTGATATATATTTACATTTATTATGCACATGTGCATTTCCTATTTTTCTGGATTCAAGTTGAAAAACTCCACATTTCATACAATTTTAATTAAAACTTGAGCTTATCTTCTTAAATATCTCTTGTGGAATATTTACATTTTGAGGTTTGGGGGTGTTTTTTAGTAACAGGAGTTGCGGTATGTTTTACAGGCTTATTGTAGTATTCTGTATCTGAAGCCAACAATGCAGATCATTCTCCGAGGACAAAAAGTGAAAACACAGCTGGTTTCCAAAAGCCTTGCCTTCATTGAACGCGATATATATAGGCCAAAATTTTTGAATGTATCCTTTGCAAATATTTACATCATCACATGCTGAATTTCATGACCTGACTTTTAATGTAAGCTGTCTGGATTCTGCTGAGTATGTTGCAGTTACAATCCTGGGTTGGTGAGTTTTTGGTATTTTGTTTTGTCTTGTTTGGTTGGGTTTTTTTTGTGAAGGTACACTGAAGGAGTTACCTTAATATGAAAAAGAAAGTTCCAGTAGCCAGTTTATAACGAACACTCAGAGTTAACTATATTTTTGTTATATAAGATTAACGAGGTTTTTCCTTAATATCTGGTAAAAGGCTAAAACAGTAAGAATTACTTTTGGATTTAACTGCCGAAACAAGGATCATTATGGAATAATGATGTACCATAAAAACAGACTCATCAAAGCTTATGAAAGAGTTGGCTGTCAGTTAAAGGTAAGAAACTTAAAGCTCAGATATTTTAACATCTCCAGGAATAATTTTCACTCAGATGCTGATTTTAAAAAAGAACACAGATATTGATGTATACTTTGCAAAACCACCTTTTTTAGTTTGTGTAGCAGTTAAAGATTGTATTAAATTATATGCAGTTGTTTTAATGTTTGTTTTTGAAACTAAGCTTGATACACAAAATGTGAACCTGAGCATATCTTTCAGGACTAAGAGGCATGGAACAGAAGATTTTTTTTTTTTTATTTTTTTTTTACACTCAGGGGATTTGTGGTGAGAGTTTCTTTTTGGGGAGGAGTTGTAAGCCAGAAAACTGTTTTTACCTAGTATGTGTATCCTGTAATCAGCTCTGACAATCTATTGCAGAATTTGCATGGAATAGTTGTGGTTTTTCCTGATAGATCTTAATTTCTTACAGGCAAACAACATGGGTGTTGGTGTAGTTGGGATTATTGAATGCAACTTCCTAAAGCCAACTCATAACAAACAAGATTTTGACTACACAAATGAATACAGGTAAACATATAGCTAAATGTATATTTTTGTGTGGACTTTTCACAGTGAAAAACACTATTCAATAAAATACTTGATTATAAAGGCTGTTTCTTTTCTAAGTAGCATGGAAAAAAGAGCTTATGTTCCATCATTACACAGTGTGACTGTTGTGAACAGTAGGAGTGGGTTGTTTACATCACACTGACACAAAATATAAACAGCCAAGTCCCCTTCCTCCTCTTTGGCTGGTAGCGCTAGAGTCTCACTAGTGAAGGCACACAGATAGCACTCAAGTTCACAAGCATGTATAGATTGGTGGATACCCTGAGTACCAACATGGCCCCTCTGTCCTTCTGGTACCCCTGCCTGGATCCCAAGCCCTTTCACCTGTTTCACAGGTTCCCTACACACTGGGTAGTGCAGTTTGGCGTTCACTGGCAAACGTGTGCGCTCACACGTAGTTCTTGCCATACACAGACACGTGGGATAGAGAATGAGATACACAGATTTAAAAAAATATTAAGAAGATAGGACAAGCTGTGGTGATCAGGCACAGGGCTCAGCTAGACAACTGTACTGACAAAACCTGTTCTGTATGCAACCAGCTCCTTTTATACCCTTGTGTTGCCTCATCATTTGGCTTAGTTCCACTGACCCACTCCAAACACCCTGGACCCTCAGGTCTGCGTCAGTATCGGTTGCAAAATCCCAGTTTGCCTGTAGTTCCTTGATAGCCTGTCAATTAATGTGACGAACTGGGTTTGTTTCTAGTTATTGTCTTTATTAATGCTAATTGGTCAGGTTTTATGACTCTCTGTGTTTGTTTCCTTCCCTTTCCTTATCTTCCCAAATGAAAAAAACTAAGCAGTTTCACACTCCAGGTATTCTTACCAGTTAGTGTGAGTGGCCAGGCTTGTTCTTATCTTTACTGCCCTTGTCAGTATGTTTTTGTTTATCGCTCCTTTGACCATATGCACTTAAAAGACACTTTCCTTCTATGTATCTTAACACTTGCTTTCAGTGTGGACTTAGAAATTTCTGAGTATTGAATTCCAAACATTGGTAATGACTTCTCCTGCTAAAGTTTATCTTTTTCAAGCTGCGTGTTTTACTTTTCAATCAGCTGTGGTTCAGCTTCTGCTGGCAACCTGAACTGTCCGCAATGCCTTTCCTGAATTGCTGATTTATATGCTGCTCTGCATATAGATAGATAACCCAGAAACCACAACAGAGTGCTGTAATAAACTGAGCTGTTAATCGCAGTAATGGAGAGGCTATAGCAAGATAAATCTGGTCATTCCTGCTGTTGAAACAGCAGCCCTGTGGAAGAGGAGCAGCAAGCCTGATACCTGCTGCAGCCGCCGCACTTCAGTCTGCCTATATCTTTAAATGGTACCCGCAATTTGTGCTGCTCTTTGCAGTGCTATTGCCAGCTTTATGTAGTTCCCATGTTTCTACCACCACTGTGCTAGCAGAGCCATTGACAAGAACATGTGGTAAAGCAGATGAGGGAATTGGTCACTCTGGAAAATAGCTTGTGTTAGTTTTTTTTCCAATACAGATGTTCCCTGAACAGTGTTCTATGTGGTGGCCCTAACAACTCCTTTTACAGAGGGGAAGCAATTAGGACGTCATAGGACAGTCATATGTGTTGAGCAAGGTTTGCACTATGTTCCCGCAGGCTGGCAGCGTCAGCGTTGAATGCTTTTTACTTCTTTCTCTTTAAGAACGCTTGTAATGGGGGCATAGAGATACTATACTGAAAAGATCTTTCCTAAAGGTTTTTCTGCAAAGAGTGCTACAGGTTTTCAAAAGGTAACTTTCCAGCCTAAAACAGAAACATAAAACTGATATTGTAATTGCATGATCAGTGTAAGCTGGCCTGTCTTCCTTTCCTCTTCTGGAGAGAGATGTGATCCCATCCATGCACTGCTGCTAGTTTTTGCTTTTGTGGTACTTGGGTTTTTTTGGTTGTGTGGTCTTTTTTCCTCACAGAATTTCATGACTTGGGTTCAGAGGTGATCTAGATCAAAATTCTCTAGGTCAGACTAGTTCACTGCACAA
Organism: Baryphthengus martii; assembly: GCA_013396935.1. Taxonomy (NCBI): domain Eukaryota; kingdom Metazoa; phylum Chordata; class Aves; order Coraciiformes; family Momotidae; genus Baryphthengus; species Baryphthengus martii. Next base: position 26,845 of record VWZK01018435.1, on the reverse strand, counting down.
ACATTTGTGTTAGTTCAAGGGACAGGGTGATGTAAGCGTCAGAGTAAGCCAGGCAGGGAGGGACTGACTTTCAGGCTCTGGTTACCTGGCCACTTTACTCTAAATTCAACATATTGATAAGAGGCAGTCTTACCCCTACCTTATCTGCTTGGCTTGCTGTTCTTCCACACCGTTCAGCATGTGCTAGCTCTAGTAGTCACTGAGCTGCACAACGAGCCCTGATCAGGAAACTAGTTTAGCTAAAAATTAATCTAGGGTAAGACTGACCTGCTCCTTTTAGCAGCAGGTAGACTTTGTAAATAAAGTAACCATATCTTTGTGATCTTGATGTAGTATTGTACTTCAACTCAGAGTAGTTATGAACCTGTGGTTAATGGACATACAGAAACATCAGCCAAATACACAGCTACTTACTGGATCGAGGGGTGCTTTTGTTCTTGTTTGTTCTATGACTGAGGTTGAAGTGATGAGGTAGCTTCAGAGTTTGCACTGTACGTTCACAGTGCTTCTGAACTGAGCACTCTTGGTTTCAGTCTTTGTGCCCCAGATTGTAATACCAGTAATTTCTTTGCTGACAGATGTGACTTCACACAATTCCTAATTTCTAGGGTTTTCTAAAAGCAAAAAGCGTACTGTTTTGCAAATGAAAATATTAGTGGTTCGTACATTTATTCTTTTGCTGTAGTTTATAAATGTTCTTTCTGTGCTATGATTTGATTATTTATGGTGATCTTTTAAACTGTTTTCTTTTTAGACTGACAATAGCAGCATTAGGAGAAAAGCTTAATGATTACTGGAATGAAATGAAAACTAAGAAAAATGGAGAATATCCATTAGCTTTGCCAGTTGAGGAGATACAGTGAGTATCACTTCTAAAGAGGAGAGTTTCAAATGCTGTTGCTAGTGTTTTACACTCAGTTATGAAAGTGAACTTGTCATGTGAAAGTTCTGATACTGTTTTCGTTACAGAAAACAGCCTGATCAGACGTGGGTACAATGTGATGCATGTCTGAAATGGCGGAAGCTGCCAGATGGAATAGAGCACTTGCCAGAAAAGTGGTACTGCTCACTGAACCCTGACCCACAATTCCGGTAAAATTTCAATTATTATCTGAACTCTACTTTTAATTCTTATTTTATCACCTGTTACAAATACGGATGTTAAGTTCTTTCTGTCTCTTCCTTTTTTTTCCCTCTTTAACTCAGGAATTGTAATGTGCCAGAAGAACCAGAAGATGATGACTTGATACATCCTACATATGAGAAAACATACAAGAAAAAGTGAGTACTAGAGAACTTCTTAAGTGTCTCAATGCTAGAAAAGGAATGTGAAAATTAAGTGCCCTTTTATCTGACCTGTGGCACAATTGCAGCTCTTTTGGAAATATATCCAGCCAGAAGATAGTGCCCTGAAATAAAGACTTGATCATAGCAGTGCATAGATGAATAGCACTGTTCTTTTTGCTGTTTCTAGTATGTTGGCATTACATTCAGATTTCTCTCCTTGCCTCAATACCTGTGTTTCCTCTTAAATTCAGGAAATCCATAACAAAAGGGACTTTTCTCATTTAATAATGGCTAAGGAGAGCATGGCAGCAGTTGTTTGCATGTAGCTCTCAGAGGGGCATTGTTTCATAGTAGTAGGTGGTATGAGGATTTTTTGGGATATTGGAGAAACAAGCTACTAGGGCAGGTAGGAGACCTTGTCTAGATAACTATTGTTTTCAAGGTCCACATTGAAGCATCTGAATAGCTCAATACATTTATTTAAGAGTAAGAGGATTCTTACCTAATATGTATGGAAAAAAAAAATAGAAATGACTTGGGTAATTTTTAACTGTTGTTGGCTAGCATTCTAGAAGTAGGGATTTGGGTTTGTTTTTCATTTTTTTAGAAATAAATCTTAATCAGAGAGAGTGCTTATTTGAAGTTAAGCTAACCTTAAGCTATACTAGGTTCTAAGTTCATGCTGAAATTTTTCATTCAATAAACCAGAGTATATTCATTAGAATTTTACTGTATCCAGCTGAGATAGAGTATTGGGTTTGCTTTGAGATTTTGAAGTTGATTTGGTTTTATAATGAATTAACATTCTAAATCTAAACTCTTAAATTTTTTTCCCTTGTTGCTGTGCAGAGACAGGGAAAAACTGAAGAAGCGACTAGAGTACAGCCACCAGGTAACTCTTAGAGTTGATAGGAAACGGATTTTTAGCAGAGTTGGTTTTGCTGGCAACAGTACTACACAGTTTAATCAAATAGTCCAGTCTTTGAGTTAGTTTGCTTTAGCTAGTGGCCAGCTGACTGGTTCAGCATCCTGTTTTAGTCTGATAGCAATATAGGTTATACTCAGTAACCCAAAAGTCCCGTCTTTGTTGTTTTTGTTTTTTTTTAAATACACCATTGATTTCTATGTAGTACTTAAAGAGTTTGAGAGGAGCAAAGCCCTCTCACAAAATAGTATGATGCCAGTCACTCATACAAGATAGATTTGTAGTTGTATTTTTGCAAGGAGATACTAAAATTCAGATTAAATGCAGATGCGAAACAACATGGTTGAGTGATGAGGAAGTGTAGGTTGAGAGACGAGAAAGTGTAGATTGTAACTCAAAATCAAATTTCCAAAGTGTGATTTAGCTTAAGTTGCTTTCAAGGTAAAGTGGTAACCTAAAATCACTCCGTTTCTGGAGAAGAGATGTTTTTTCTGCTTTAGCCTATATATTTCACTGTAATATTTTTTTTCTGCTATTACTTTTACCCATGAACAAAAGTAATTTTTCAAAGTAAAGTATTGTTCATTTTAGATAAACTAAATTAGGAGCAGCTTTAACAGAGAGGGCTGTCCCATACTTTGTGTATGATGGTGAGATTTCAAGACATACAGCTTGGGAAAAGCTCTTGCCCGAGATTCTACTCGGTAATTTAAAATAGCTGTATCTAGAGAAAGGCTTGCTTTCTGACAGCAATAAATCTATGCATGGAGAGGAACATACAGCTGGTGTATGGCATTCAAAGTCCTCTGGGAAATCGGCCAGAAGTCTGTAATTAGAAAGCAGCAAGTTCTGTATCATAATGTTTTATGTCTTAAACCAACATGAAGGAAATACTTCACGTGCATCAGCAGAGCTTGGGGGAGGGGTTGTGCAATCATTAAGCTAAGAAAAATGAGGTTTGCAACATGGAGTCTAGTTAGACTTTCTTGCTGCAAAATGCTGAGCCTGGGTTCAAGATGATCTTTACAGTATACGTAAGAAATGTCGGTCAGAATTTTAGATGTTGGCAGATAGGGAAAACTGCTTAAACCTATTCTGAAGTATCTACTAATGTCTGTTTCTTTTCATTCTTAACTAATATCATCTTACAGATCAATAACGAAATATTTCTAAAAACACCTGTTTCTTCAAGTAAAGACTTCAAAACATTTTCAGTTACAAGTGGGAAGGAAGCTGTTTCAAGATCTCTTTTACCAGAATCATCAAATGCTTCTGTCAAAAGAACTATTCATATTTTAAATAGACCAGTATCTTCACCTCATTCTGATCCTGATAACAGGTTAGTGCAAAGGAGATTCCTATATTCTAAAATCAGTTACTCAATAAAAATGATGGCGTTGGGTGTAGTCCCTTCTTCAGGTGATGGCCGCCAAAATTCTTCTGTCGCTTTTGGGAGTATTGGAAGCAGCAGGTTGGTTAAAGGTACATAGAAAACTTATGAAGTACAAAAGCGAATGCAGGAAAAAAAAATGCTATGCGCTAGCAAGGGAAACTGCTTACTGATTTGTCTGTTTAGGAAAAAAATATATTGTGTTAACCACACTCCCCAGTATGCTTTCCTTAACATCTGTTGGTTAAGTAACAGGTGCAGGGGGCTGTTCCCACAAATACTGAGTCTGAGTCTGTTTCAAAACAATGTCTGAAGGTAATAATGTAGTGTGTGGGTGTCAGTCACCTGTTTTTACAGAAAAGATACTTTGGCTACACACGTTAAAATACTGTGCAGGAACACATCCCTTTCTAATTACTGAGTGGTAGTTTTTAATAGTGCTTATAGAAACGCTAAACATAGTTTGAAATAAATGACTGCAGTAATTTGAGCAATACCATGATCAGTTTAATATTTTGCTTCTCAGTCTTAAACGGAAGACGCCTAGTTGTGTGACACCTGTGTCTTTAAAAACACCTCGATTAAATGACACAACATTCAGCAGCCGTGATGATGATGATGAAGATGTCATTATTTTAGAGGAGAGCAGTACTCCAAAACCTTCAACAGATTCTGATATTCCTGTAGTAAAAACGGAATGTATCAATTTGGATCAAGAGAAGAAGCAGAAAGAAGACTCTGATGTCAAAGAGCCTTGCAGTACAGCTACTTCAGAACCAAAAAGTGAACAGTTGACCTCAGCGACGCAGACAGAGCTCCCAAGCATAGCTGTTAAAAAGGAGGAAGTGGAAGATGACATCGATATTCCAGTTCCCACGGCAGAGATGGAAACTGAACAGCACAACGTTAATGATGCTTCTGAGACATCTGTAGATCTTGGAAATGAACTGAAAAATCAGCTGCACTTAATAAACAAAGAAAAAGAAATGTACCAAAACAAATGTGAAGTATTAACCAAACAAGTAGAAACACTGGAACAGAGGATTTTAGAAATGAATAATAAATATGTAAAAAAAGAAATGTGCCATCAGTCAACTGAGACAATGTCTTCATTTGAAAATGCTCAAGAAGGAAGTGTGGCAGAAGTGACCGTTCTCTATAAACAGGCCTTAGAAGAAATAGAAAAACTAAAGGAACAATGCAGTACCCTGCAGAACTTAAAAACTGAATGCAGCAAGTGTGCCGATGGTGAAAATAAGAGCGAGGTAGATGAAATTGCTGTGCAACTGGACGATGTTTTCAGGCAACTGGACAAGTGCAGCATTGAGAGAGACAGATATAAAAGTGAGGTATGTTTGTTGAACAGTGTATATTTTTTTTAATGGGTGTTTTATAGCAGTTCTAGAACACAATGTGTTGTAGAGTTCAGTCCACTAACTAATCAAGCCACCTAAAAGGGGGGAAGAAATACTAAATTAGCCTAGGAGCTTTTGGGGTTTGGCTTCCATAGATAAAACAAGCAAACCTGAGAGAGGCTGCAAGGCTCTGAGTGGCTCTGACTGCAAGAGAATCATAGAATTGTTTAGGTTGGAAAAGACCTGTAAGATCAAGTGCAACCAGTGAGAGACTGAACTGGCTTACAGGAGTGCACATACAGTGATATTTTAAAGCAGTTTGTTTAGATTGTCATATCTTAAAATCTGATTGACAGGTTAATTAAAAGCAGTCAACTTAAATCGTTTAAATTTGTCTGTATTTTAATCCACTACGATTTTTTTGATATATAAAATTATTTTTGCCTGCTTGACAGGTTGAACTGCTAGAAGTGGAAAAGAATCAACTTGCCTGCCAGTGTGAAGAACTCAAAGCAGAAATTGCACAGTTGAAAGCTTCAATTCCGCAAGCAGTAGCACGTGCAAATGATTCTGCCACGAGTAATGTAGAAGACTCTGTAAATTTCTCTGATGGAGAAAGGTATCAATTTTGTTCTTTCTAGACTATATTTCAAGCAAGATTTTGGCTGGCTGATTGTATCTGAAACATGTTGTTGAAGGTCATGTCTGATAATCATATAATAAAATACAATGCTTGGAATTCTTTTCTACTGCCTCTTGTGACTCCTAACTCACTAACAATTTTTTTGAGTGATTTATTCAATTTCTTTTTCTGATTTAGGTATTTCTGTGAGCAGGGTTGAATATTGCTTGATAGAATGCCATACTGACACTTATTACAATATTAAAAGTGTTACATAATTTCTATGTGTGACTTGCAAAACAAGGAGAGAGAAAGGCAGGAAAGAAGGGTGGATGATCATCAGCTTATGCTGTGTAGATGAATTTCACTTTTGTATTGTTTTTCTTTCTTGAATCAATAGTACTCTACTGAAAAGAGTTTGAATTTGGTTTTGAAACTTACCTTTCCTGTAAGAACTTCTTGCTGCAGACCAATCCTATGGCACTAGGTTGCTTTCAGTTGTACCTTTGAACTAAGCGAGGGTCTAAATTTATAAATAGAGAGCTTGCACTTCTCAGTTAATAGAAATAGCAAACACCCAAAAGCAGCACACCTACCAGATGGAAGCAGGGATGAGCAGTCCAGCAGGAATACAGGCACACTGCCAGGGTATGTAGGATGGAATTGAAAGCCAGAGCTCAGCTAGAGTTAAAACTCACAAGGCCTGTGAAGGGCAAACAGAAGGGCTTCTGTAAGCACGGTAGCGGCAACAGGAGAACTAAGAAACATATAAGCCTACTGCACAGTGGGGCAAGTTCTTGGTAGCAAAAGACATGAGGTGTGTGAGGTACAAATTACTGAGGTACCTGCTATCTTTGTTACCTTGTGTTTTACTGGTAAGGTCTACCCTCTGGCTGCCCAGGTCCCTGAGCCAAGTGGTAGTCTTAGGGAGTGAAGCTAATCTTAGGGAGTGAAGCATTACCTGTAATAAAAGATGACTGAATTAAGGGACCATTTAAGCAAACTCAACAGACCCAAGTCCATGGGACTGCATGAGAGGCATCAGAGGGAGTTGGCCAACTGATGGGAGAGTTGGCCTTGCAATGATACTTCCAAAAGGTTGTGGCAGTTGAGGTTCCTAATGCTTGGAAAAAGGCAATTGTCACGTGTGTATTTAGGAAACACAGAAACATCTGAACTACAGGCTGGTCAATGTAGCCACAGTCCCTGGTAAGACCATGGAGCAAATCTGCCTGGAAAGTACCTGCATCCCTATGATATTCTAGGTGTTCAGGAACAACCAGCATAGATTTTAATAAGGGTAACTCCTGCATTTGCAGCCTTACCGCCCTTTACAATGAGCTGACCAGCTCTGCAGGCCCCCATTTTAGCAAAGCTTTCAACGTGGGCTGCCATAATAGCATGATAATGAAGTTTGTGAAGTATGGTTTGGATAGGGAGACTAGGAGGTGGTCTTAAAATTGGCCAGACTGCTGATCAATATCAAGGCCAGTAATGGTTAATGCCTTCATTAATGGCCTGGATGAAGGAGCAAAATGAAGTCAGTAGATGCATAATGACATCAAATTGGTAAGAACCATTGATACTCTGGAGAGTAGGGCTGTTGAGAGACATTCACAAGTTGGAGAAATGAGCTGAAAGAAAAAAAGAAAATTCAAAAAAGACCACTGCAAAATTCTGCACGTGTGCTGGAAATGCCCTGTGCAGTTGAACAAGCTGGAGACTACTCAGGAAAGCAGCTCAGAAGAAGATGGCCCATGATGCTGGTGGACTGAAAGTTGAATGTGAGTCAGCAGTGCACTCTTGTGGTGGGAGAGCTATATTGGCTGTATTGGGCTGTACTGGCAAGAGAGAGCCAGCGGTTTGAGGGGAGTGATTCTTCTCTACTATTGGGCATTTTGAAACCAAACGTGGAGTATTGTGTCCACTTTTGGGCTCCCTGGTATATGAATGACACTGGCATATTGGAGCAAGTCTACTGAAGTGCCACTAAAATGGGCAGGGGCTTGAAGCATCTGATACAGAAGGGGAAGCCTTAGGAGACACCACCTTACAAACAGTGGGTTACCTCAAAATCCTGTCGCTCTCTTCCACTGCCTAATGCGAGAGTGTAGGAAAGATGAAGCCTCTTCTCATGAGGACAATGATGGCGACAGACACGAGTTGCAATAAGAGAAATTCTGTTTGAATATTAGAGAGGGGAAGAAAGTGTTCACAGTAAGGGTAGTCAAACCCTGCAGAAGGGACCCAGGGAGACTGTGGAATCTCATAGCTCTGGAAATTTTCAAAACACAAAAGGACCTAAGCAACCTGATCTGAGTTTGCCCCACTTTAAATGTGTGTTGGAGGCGGGTGGGAGAATGGACTGGGTGATTTACAGAAACCCCTTTCAATGTAACTTTTTTCTGTGGTTCAATCTCCTCTATCTGCCAGTGTTTCACTTTCTTCTTAGCATTTGCCTTGTGCTCTCTAACAGAACTAGCCAATGTACCCAGGACTTGCAAGTAGCTTCTACCACAAGTCCCATTGTGATATGATGGCGCTATGAACTAGCTACTGGAGACAATAAGGGGATTGACGATAGAATGAAATACTCAAAAGAAGGGATGAGTGATTTGGGAGTAATTCAAGCAGGAAGAGGACAGAGCAAGGTGATCCAGGAAAGAAAGCAAAAAAGAGGAGATGCAGCATTTTCCCTGTACAATAATGCTTACCTTATTTCCTCCTTAGTTTGTCCAAAGGTTTTAAAACAGACTCTTCCCTGCCTTCTCTCTTCTTTTTCTCTTCTTTAGTTGTCATAGGTGGTGGTAGTAATTTGTGCTTCTAAACATATAAAATTACTGGGGTTTAATACTGATTTGAGAAATATGGTGTTGTGGGATAAAGGATAGTGCCAAGTTAGTGCTCGTTTGCCAACTGAAATAAAAGCATCCAGAAATATTTCTGATATGTTTTGAGGAAGACACAATTCAGTTTAGCCCTTAGTATTTGTTTGAAACTGAAGGAATCTACACCTTCAAAATTAAAACCCGAGAGGCTCAGCTTTGAAAAACTGGTAGATTTTGAAATAATCTTGTTGCATCTTTAACTGATCAGTTTTTTTGAGTTATGGAAGTCACATACGGAGCCTTTCCAGTACAGAGTATTAGTCCAGCTTTTTTAAACAAAGTACTATGTATGTGAATGTAAAACTTCATCTACATCTAATCAGATCTAATTATTTCTTCACAGCCTGAAACTACGCTCTCTTCGAGTGAATGTTGGACAACTTCTGGCTACAATCATGCCTGATCTAGATTTGCAGCAAGTAAATTATGATATTGATGTAGTAGATGAAATTTTAGGACAAGTTGTAGAACAAATGCATGAAATCAGCAGTACTTAAGATTGCAGCAGACTCTTACTTGATCTTCCATTATAACCTGTATGTAGGTTCAAAATTGTATATACTGCTTCTTCACTTTATATATTTGACATAGTTTGATCAAACTAAGTGTATATACTCTATGCATTTAGATGTTCCCACAGACATAGTGGGTGTTATCTTCACTTCAAAGGAGCACTGTCAATATTGACCAACCCTGATGTACTTAATTAAGAGTTTTGCTTTAAAAATGTATTTGTAATTAAATTTGCAAATATTTTTATTATTAGGAATCTTAATACTTTTCTACAAAAGCTTTTTTGTTGACTTTTGCTCTTATATAAGTATTAATACTTACAATTATTTCCTCTTCTAAAATCTAAGTAGTGGAATTTATTAAAAATACAAAAAAAAAAAAACCCTCATTGATTTCTTTCTCAGTACAAACCTTAGTAGTGTTTTTGTATACTACAGTATTGTTTCATTGCTATCAGCAATGTTGTATGTTGCATTAATGGGATAGAAATGTAACTAGTAGGTGAAAATATTGGCCATGTGGGTAATATTTGTGTTGTACTACCAAAAGCAGAAAAATTCTTTAAGGATTTTATCCTGAAAAAGATGACCTTTGACTCCCTTTTGGATTTTTTGATGTCACTAAAGAGCATTATCTGTACATAGCTTTTTGCAGCATGAACGGCTCCATGGAATATGGCTAGGATATTTCAGCCTTTTCAGTGTCGGAAACCACATGCCTGTTTGTGTCCTGCCCTTGCCACTCGGTTGTTGTTTCCTACATCCGAGAATCTGTCTGTAGTTGAGCACCGTCAGAGGAATCTTTAGTTCTGTAGTTCCCATCTGAACACAGCAGTGCTGGTTCCTAAGTCCAGGTATGTACCAGTATGTGCATCTACTGGCCAGACTTCGCAGACGGCTCTTTGCCTACTTTTCTCCAAGTCAAAGGCAGCCATAGGAATGGGAAGCAGCATGGTGGACCATTGGAGAGAACAAGCTGGGGTGACGTATCCAAAGCTAGGTAGGATTCCTGGGCAACCTCTGCTCTGCATCAAACACCACCTCTTGAGACCTGAAGGCCTCTTTTCAGGGAAGCTCAGTGCTGAACAGGATCGACATAGAGGTTCTGTGATGTATATAACTACTTGTATGTATTATCACAAAAAAACCAAGGCATTGCAGTGTTGGATATGTAATGTCTGCCTTGGAATCTTTCAGGCTGAGATGCGAGGGTGCTGAGATTCGTCTCCAAAACTTACCTTTCTGTCAGAATGTACCATGCTGAGTACAAATGAGTCAGACTAAATTCTAGATTAGTTGAATTGGAAGGACTTTGGAATGGAGGCATGTTTCCTTATCTGTGGTGTTAACTACTGGAGAGCGAGCTAACACTGAAAATGTTCAAATATAACTTGTTTATGCTAGCTTAAAGTTTAGATGTCTTTTATTACAGGTAGGGGAATTCCTCTTTCCCTCCCCCCCTCCTCCCCTCCCCCCCTTATTTTTTTAAAAAATGTTTTATAGTGACTCTTAAGTCACTAGTTCTGTGCTTTAATGTTCATGCAAAAATCTTTTGGAAGAAATGGTACCTAGAGAAATTGCAGTTACAGTGGTGACAGTATTCTTGGCCAAGTGCATGTCTTTTCTTTTGAAGTGATCAGGAGTGAGAAGAGAGGCAGCAAAAATAAGAAATCCATCTTTTACTCTCTGGTGGTATATGTCATCCAGTGATTAAGAAAAATGCTTTTAAAAAAGTCTAAAAAAAATTTTTTTAAATCATGAAATAGTGTTCATTATGTTCATTCCTAGGAAGTGTCTTTATTTATAGAGCCAACATTTTTGGCTTTGCACTGCTACTGTCCTGATTTAAGGAGATTGTTCCTCTTAGTTTGTAGATCAGTCAGCTTCTTTCAGTGGACAGTATTTCGATTTTAAGATCCTATCTTTTCTAATATGCCAATAAAGGTGATGCAATACTGTTGTACTTTATAATGGATAAATTGAATGTTTGATTTTTGAAGAGGTGGCTGTAATATAACTGTATGACTTTTTAAAAGTTTCTATTTTCCATTTATTGGTGTGTAGTTTTCAATTTCTTAATCATTATTTATTATGTTTCATCTGACTGTAGTTGAACTTCTTATAGATGACTGGCAAAATACAGCATATGTCTATATTAAAAATGGCAAAATTACCCTGTACATTTACACTTTGGAGATCAGTGGACTAATGGAAATGGTTTTTATTTACTTGTTAAAATGTATTTTTTGTAAAAAATAAAAAAAAATATAAATCTGAGTTTGCTGGATCAAAACTTGTTACGTGATCAAATGCAATGGGTTTGTTTATAAATAAATACTATGCAGAATAGCTAATGTTTCTGGCTTATTTTAAGTATTTGGTCTTACAGGAAAGCTGGCTCAGTCTGGTTTTGAGCAGACGTGGGCATACCAAGCATGCCCTCAGACCACGTAGGCATCCTAACTGAGCCCCAAACCAGCCAACTTGCTGTGCTGCTTCAGATGGTCCATTTTGTACGGGGACTTGTGTTACCCTATTACAAAACTGTTACTGTCATAGGATTTGGGACAAAACTGTTTCTCCGGGCCTTGTCAGAGAACTCTTGTCTTTGTGGTACTAAGGGAGAAGTGACAGAAACACAAAGATGACGCAGGGAGGTGGGATGACCTACTTGTACTTCGGGTAACGGTAAGCTCCTTGTGAAGTTTTACACCAGGTTAGTTGATTGGTTTGCCTGCAGGAGAAGCTCAAGTTTTCAGATATTTTTGTGGCTTTTTTTGTGGCCAAGGCAAACCCTTCTTCCCTGACCAGTACTTGATCATCTACTACAGATGTCAAATGAAGAAGTGGTAGTGTAAAAGTTAGTGATGTGGAAAGGGTTGCTTTTTTTCCACCTGCTCTGGAAAAAAAATATAATCTGTGTGCAGTAAATCACCACTTGTTCTTTTCTGCTCTCATCTGTTAGGCAGCGTAGTAACTGGTAAGGTCTTCAGAGTACAAATTTTTGCTTTAACCACATGGCCAGTGCTGCTTCTACCTGGTGGTGCTGGAAAGGGGTTGTGATAAGCAAGACACCCATAGGTGGTGTGAGAAGAAGGGCAAGTAGCTACACCTTCAAATGATGTAATTTTACTATATTTTAATTAAAAGGTTCTCATTTGAAAGGGGAATTTTGGAGATTGGTTGCCCTTTGAGTAACCTACATGTAAAAACACCTCAAATNGGTACACGCGTATTCCCCCTCACCCTTGGCCCTTAGTGGCTGTTGGGGAGAGGTGCGGAGGGTACCGCCGGCTCCCCGCTGTGCCGCGGGAAGAGGAGCGGCAGCGGGAGCCGGGGCTTTCTGTTGGGCGGGGAGCGGCGGGAGGAAGGGGCGGGGGGGTGAGCTCGGGGGGCCCAGGGCGGCCGCCC
>VWZK01018434.1:94258-134239 GCA_013396935.1 Baryphthengus martii | reverse complement strand
GGGCGGCCCTGGCTGAGGGGGCCGCCGTGCCCTACGCGCTGGAGCTGGGGCTGACCGTGCTCCACACGGCTCTTTACGCCGCCCTCTTCCTCTTCGCCTACCTGCAGCTCTGGCTGCTCCTCTACTACCGGGAACGGCGGCTGAGCTACCACACGCTCTGCCTCTTCCTCTGCCTCCTCTGGGCAGCCCTCAGGACCACCCTCTTCTCCTTCTACCTGCAGAACTCTCTGCAGGCCCTTCGCCTCCAGCAGCCCTTCGCCCACTGGCTCCTCTACTGCCTGCCCGGCTGCCTGCTCTTCTCCAGCCTCTGTCTCCTCAACCTCTATTTCGCTGAGGTAAGTTGTTTGGTGGTTTTGTTTTGTCGCTTTTTTTTTTTTTTCTTACATACCAAACCCCCCACCGTGCAGGACGCTGAGGCTAAAAGGTCTTCTTCGGCCACCCTCCTTAAAGTTGGAGGTGCCCTGAAGCCAGGGCTTTGGGGTGGGATGGAGGTGTGACCTGATCAGGCTCGGTGGGAGAAGATGGTGAGGGCTGCCCTCCAGGTCGGCTTTGTAGGCTGGGGAGATGTAAAGGTGTGCCCTGAATCCAGGCTTTTTTTGGAGGGGGAGGGGGCACAGGGATTATGCCCTCAATCCAGGCTTGGGAGATGGGGGGGGGTTGGGAATGAGCAAAAAGTGTGCCCTAAATCCTTGCATCGGGGTGGGGTGCAGGGGGTGCCTGGAATGCAGCCTCTGGAGGGTTGCATTGGGAGATCGGGGGGGACAGAGGCACATGCCCCGAATCTGAGGTTGGGGGTGTGCAGAGATGTGCCCTGCTCCCGGGTGGGGCATCACCCTTCGGAACCCTCCAAGGGGTGACAGCACCGCGAGGGTTCTCTTTGGGTGGGGACGACTGTTTGGCGTCTTGTTGTGGTTTTTTTGGTGGTTTTTTTTTTTGAATTGATTGATTCCCCTTCTTTAAAGGGGACCAGAAAGTGGCAGCAGCAGGGGCTGCTCTGGCCTGGCCTGGTGCCAACCATTACGTCACCAGCTAGAGCCTCTTCTGCTATTGTTGCTGCGCTCCCTCCTTCGCTCCATCTCTCCGCTTCGCTGTGAACCGGGCTTGTTGTTCTGCGCCTTGTTGTCTCTCACTCACCAAAAAAAAAAAAAATCAAACAAAACAACCCCAAGATCCTTCTGCCTCCCCAGACAACAGCCTGGGGCTGGAAAAGTGGGCCCCTTCCCAGCACAATGATCGCTCCTGGGACAGCGCGGAGCTGCTTGTTATTGTCGCCGAGCTGCATTCCCTCTTTGCTGGCTTTTCCATCACTAGTTCTGTGATTTATTTTTTTTTAACCCTCCTTTCTCCAGTCTTTTCACTTGTCTTTGTTTTTTAAACCCTTGGCTCCCCCCTCCTTTTCCTCCTCTGAATATTTTCTTTCTGCTCCAGTTTCTGGTGAGCAGCAGCAGCAGCCCTTTGCCTTGCCTGCCTCCCAGTTTGGTGACTCGGTTCATAAATAGGCAGCACTTTCCTTCCAGCTTTGTTGTTGTTGTTGTTCAGATTCTTTGCTCTGCAGCCCTCAGCTGTTCGCCGGCCTCACAAAGGAATCGCTAACACGCAGCCGAATCGCTCCATCGCTCCGATGTGTCACCGAGGGGAGTTATGATTTCATTTTCCCCAGGACATCCACATGATAATGGGAGACTTGGAGCGATTGGGGTTGTTCAGCTGTTTTTCCTTCTTCCTCTTCCCCCTTCCTTCCTCCTTCCTCTGATGCAAACACCTGGAAGCTGGGGCAAAAAGCTGTCGGGGTTGGATACGCCGCCGCCAAATACGGAATGGTGCATAGTGTGCATAATCCATCTTGCCTGGGGAAGAGACCCTGAGCTACCGGTGTTTCCAACCCAGAGGTGTTTGCTCATCCCTTGGAAGACAAGTTAGGGAAGGATCCCGTGTTCTGGGACCACAAAGCAGCTGGATTTCTGTTTTCCTCTCAATCCCTGGATTTGAATTGTTTGCCTCTTTGCAGGCTCGTGCAAAAGCTCCTCTAAAGAAGAGCAAAGTAAATTCAAATAGGTTCTCGGGCTTCACTTCCACCCATGATATGTTTTTCAGTGGACTCTGGGTGGGTAGATCCCATTTCTTACTCCTTGAAGACCTAGAGCCGAGGGAAATCCTGTCTGAGGAAATAAGAGCTTGGAATCTGGAGTGGGGAAGGATAAAATGACCTGTTAAAATGGATTTGCATGCTCAGCTTCCAAGAGGGTCTGAGGCTGGAGTGTCCAGCTCTTGGTGGTGTTGATGGGTGATCTCCCCGTAGTAGGCAGTGAAGTCTGCAGCTCCAGAGCTTTGCAGAAAGTGCTGCTAGATGGACTGAAGGCCTTTGGTGCTCTTCTGGCTTCCATTTCAGCACTAAAAATGATGCTGAGCAGTGATACTTGGCCTCCTCTGCTTGGGCAGTAGGCTGATAAAGCTCACCCATCCTTTTCCAGACAGGAGAGTGCCGTGTGCTGGTAGCTCACTGGGTTGTGCTGGGCTCGGCTGTGTCCAGTGCTGCTCTTAAAGCACAGGAGAAGTTGTGTTAAGGGGACTTAGGGTGTAATTAAACAAGAATTATCACTGCCTGAGGGAAGGAGAGAAGCTACGATGGAAGTGCAGCAGTTGAGCTGAAGCGGCTCAAGATCTAGAGATGATTGGTGTGTTTAGGAGCGTTGACTTTGAGCAGAACCTGCTGTGGAGGGCCTGTCCCTTCCCAGGGCTTAAGGGCCATGTGGTAGCAATGTGTAGGAGGACACTGAGCTTCTGCTGCTCCGAGTTTCATCCTGGTCTGGTGTGTTGTCAGCTAAAAGCGTTGGCTGCTGCTGTGCCGATGACCTGGCTAAAGCTTTGTACGTGGTGCCGCCTTTGTGGAGATGCTGGAGAAATGGTGTCTAAGCAGTGGAGGAAAAGGTGGCCTGTGCTGTGATAGTTTTGCTGGTCCTGCTTGATTTATGGAGCTCCTCAGGCTGTGTGCAAGCTGAGGATGGAATGGTGGTGAGTGGAGGGAAGAGCTCCAGGAAACAACAAACACCCGTGGAGAGCTTGTGTTATTTTGCACTCCAGGCTCTTCTGGGGCTGGAGTTCAAGCTCCTTGCACTGCCTGGTGTTCTCCTGTGGTGTGGGAAAAGGCTCTCCTCCACATCCCCTCAGGGGCCAGGAAGAGTCCTGATAAAATTCATCTGGGATTTTTTTTTGGACGCTGAGTTTCTTTTTGTCACTGCCTTATTTCCACTTGGAACGTCCAAAGGTGCAATAATGCCTTTTGCTTGGCAGCAGCTCTTCCTCGTTACTCCAGCTTGTAATAGCAGGAGTTCCTTCCTGGAGAAATCTGGAATTCATGGCCCATCGGGTCAGAATTCCTCAGATGCTCTCCCAGTCTTGCCTCAAACTGGCAGCACCGTGGCTCGGATATCCGACCCAGGGTGGTTTTGGACTAACTCCTCTGCCACCAGCTAGACAGCTGCTTGAGTAACCCAACCTTTGCCAAGAGGCTCCCACCTCCTGCTTTTCCCCCCAGGTCACTCTTAGGAGCAGAACACGTGGAAATGTAGCCACACCAACCTCCTTCTTGACCTTTTCAAAGACCTTCTTGAGCGCTTGGGAGCCAGCAGCCGTGTGCCATGATGAGTAAGGTCTTCTGCTGGTGTGGTGAAGCCGCTCTGCCAGCAAGTAACCCTTTCAGCTGGCTGGGTTTCTCTAAGTGCTCCATCTGATGAGATGACATCAGCCTCTTGCAGCCCTCGCTGCTCTAATGGAAAGAGCATCCAGCCTGGGAGCTGTTTGTCCTCGCTGTCCTGTAGCTTCTGGGAAAGCCTCCCTCCGTTCTTCCGTGTCGAGCAGACCTCCTTGCACGTGTCCTCTGCTTCAGAGGGAGGGACGGCTGGTAAGAAGGGGTCACCTCAACTCCAAACCGCTCTCATCCCATAGCTGACGATTCCCAGGAGCCCCACAGTTCCCAGATAAACAGATACCCCCCCCACCCCACTCCCAGCAACCAGCTATTCTAGGAAATGAGGGCACATGGAGGTGGCACCCTGCCTTTGCCCTGCCGTGGGATCTGCTCGGCGTTAGCGGGGATGGGGAGAGATCCTCCTCACGGATCGTTCCAGCTTTTTCTCGGTGGGGTGGGGGTGTGTGACGGGGGATCGGACACTTGTTATGGGGCATAGTCCCAAAATAGCCTGTGCTCTGCTGCCGTGCTCGCTGCTGGATGACTGTGGGGAGAGAAGGAATCTGCCTGGGGATGCTCTTGCAGCTGGGAGGGCTGTACTTATGTTCCTGCCAGAGCAGGACGTGGTTATGTCTTGTAGCTTGAGAGCCCGAACTCATGATTCCTTTATGAAGCAAAACATTTGATTCCATCAGATGGACAAGGACAAGCTTCTGGCTCTGCTGGATCTTTCAGATCTGTTGTGAAGGGCTGTACCAAACCCAAGCTCTTTGAGCTCAGTGTTGGCCCTAAGGTCCCAAGCTAAGGCTTGTAGAGGTGCTGCAACTGGTCCTTACAGCCAGCTGCGGGATGTCTGTGGGGTGTCTGCCACTTGTCACCTTCTCTTAGAATAGACGTTTTCAGTTGGAAGGGACCTACAACGATCCAACTGCCCAATCAACTCATAGAATCATTCTGGTTGGAAGAGCCCTTCAAGATTAGCAGCTGTGACACCTCCAGCACATCTTCTAAGGGTGGGCATGTTTCTTAAGCAATGCTCTGAGAACATGCCCACAGCAAGGTCACTTTCTGGGCTCAGTGATGGGAGCAGAATGTTCACTTGTGTGAAATGCAGCCGCTCACGTCACAAAACCCAAAGCCTTCAGCGTCACAGGGGACTTGGAGGTCTGTAGCTCTCCTCGGCCTGGCCACCTTCCCAAGTCTGTGACTCCAGAAAGACAACTGAGTGTTGCTGAACTGTTACAAAGAGTAGATGTTCTCGGTCCTGCTGTTCAGAGCCAGCAGAGACCTCATCCTGATTTTCAGCACGACTTCTGGGGCCGCTCTCAGCCAGGAACTGGAGGAACCGTTGAGGCTACAAGGGTTGCTACCAGCAACTTGGCATAACACCTTTTTGAGGACAGGTCCTGAAGTTATAGGATGAAGTGTGAGGTCTCCTCTGCTGTTTGACAGTGGTCCAAGCATGAGTCTCAAGTTGCCAGTGCACTCTTAACTGAGACAGCTTCATGTGACTTTAGTCCTCAAGGTCCTAGAGGAGGGCCTTGGGAGGACCTTCTTGGGCAGGGCTGCTGCAGGAACCAGCATCTCCTCTTTGTCAGCCAGTGGTGTTTCCCTGCTTGCCTGAGGGGCTTTTCTCACCCGAGGTGAACAACTGGAATCAGGTGAAGGTTTGGGGATTTTTCTGTTTTGAAGTCACCACATGATCTGAGTTTTCTGAAACTCTTCTGAGTGTTGGGGCTCAGGGTGGATTATACCACATCCTTGTACTTCTCTGGGCTGGTGTAGGCCAGGACAACAGGGTAGAGGACTTCAGAGACTGCTTGTTGTCCTGTGTCCCTCAGCCATGGGGGCTAGATGGCTCCCCCTGCTGAAGCACCATGTCTGGTTTCCCTCCAAGGGCTTCTTGAGTTCATCCTCCCTCAGACTGGGAGAGAGGAGCCAGATGATGAAAATGGATCTCAAAACAGGATTCCTGGAGTTGTCTGATGCCCCAATAGGAAGACTTTCAAATGCTTGAAACTGTTCTAATGGATCAGACAACCCTCAAATCCTGAAATGTCTCTGGAAATCCTGTTGGCAGGAGCCCGGCTTCTGAAGTTTGAGTGGCATTTCTACCTCAGTGCTGACTGAGGGGCAGGAGCCAAGAAATCCCAGCAGAAGAAAAGCTGACTAAGGGTGTCTTGTAAGAGATGAGTGATCCTTCACCGCAGCCACTGTCTGGAAGCTGACAGGGAGGACTTCTTGCAGAGGTAGCAATCCCACGGTGGGCTTGTGCCAAGTCCCTGTCTGCTGGAGCAGGCTAGATGGCTCTCCACGTCTTCCCAAGTTCCTTCAAAGTCTAGTCAGGACACCAGCTTTGTCTGAGCTCTGGGATCCTTCCTGGTGGGGTCTGTACCAGGATCTGCATCCTTCACGGGGCAAACCTGAGTTCCTGCCATGGCTGCTCTGAATCAGTGTGTGACAAGTGAGCTCCAGGTAGCTCTGCCACCACGCTACTTGTTCTGACCACGTGTGGAGAGGTTTAGGTTGGAGCTGAGGAACAATCTGTTCCCCTGCAGGGTTGTCCAGGCCTGTCCCAGGCTGCCCAGGGCAGGGCTGGAGTCCCCCTGATCCCTGGAGGGGTTTCCAAGGTGTGGAGATGTGGTGCTGAGGGACAGGGCTCAGTGGTGGACTTGGCAGTGCTGGGTCAACAGTTGGACTCGATTTTAAAGCTCTCTTCCAACCAAAACCCCTCTGTTTCCAAGTCCTGCCCATGTGTGCTTCAGCAGGAGCCACCCAGCTCCACCATCTAGTACAGTTGTCTGCCAAGTGTGCCCTGCAGCTTGGCAGGCTGGGCCTTCCCCTTCTGGAGGGCTTCCTACCATCTCAAAGTTACTTTGCCAGGTGTATTTGGCCTCCAAAGCTCTTCAGGTTGGAGGAGCCGTGAGCTCCAAATGCCTGGTACGGCCTGGAGGTCCATAATCCAGACCCACAGAGCTATTTTAGATCAGCTCTTGGTCTTGCTCAAGCACAGCAACTGAAGCAGCAAATCTGGCAGGGAGGTCGAGCCTGACTGAGGTCCTAAAATGTGCAGCAGAGAACACTGGGCAAAGTCAAAGTCGTTTTGAATCATCTTGGTGACTACTGAGGGCTGAACTCCCTGCTTTTCATGAAGTCCTCAGGTGTGGTGTTGAGCTCCTTGTCACATATAGGGTATTAAATATGTTTTTGCCTGACAGACACCTCCATTTAGGCTGGGCTCTTGCAGAGTTCCAGTCTTTCTTGTGAGTGATTCCAGTGCCAGACTTGGTGTTAGCAGATATTCTAGAGGCCTTCAAGGTGTCCAGCTGGCTGCTGGTGGTTCCGTTGGGTAGATCTTTAAAGGGGGATGGTTGGTCTGGTTCAGTAACCCTGTGCAAATCTTCTCCCCCAGGTCATATTCAAAGTGAAATGTGCAGCTGAATTCAACAAGTACAAGTAAGTGACACTTCTCTGAACGTCACCTCCCAAGCTTGGTGCACTGTGACCTCCTGCTAGAAATGGGCACTTCAGGCCACCCCAGACTGGTGCCACAGCTGGCTGGGCTCTGACAAAAAGGACCCGTGTGGTGCCTTGAGGTGGAACTGGGAGCTTGGAGGGTGCCAAGGAAGCTCAAGCCCGTGCTGCTGTGCCTCCATGCACCTCCTCAGTGTCCCAGTAGCGAAGCAGATGGACTCTTGAGGTCCTGCTGAGCTGTCCCACCCCAGAAAAAGATCTGCAGGTGGAGGGTGGTGCTGAATGAACCCAGAGTTGTCTGACTTCTGTTTCTCCCCTCCCTGATCTCTCCAGGGTCCTGTTGTATCTGGGCTCCATATTTACCAGCCTCCTCTTCTTAGTTGTGAATTTAACCTGTGCAATGTTAATCCACGGAGAGGTCCCGGAGAACCAGCTGAGGTGGACGGTTCTTGCCCGTGCTCTAGTCAACGACAGCCTCTTCATCCTCTGTGCCATCTCGCTGGCCTGCTGCGTCTGCAAGCTGGGAAAGATGTCTTCAGCCAATGTCTACCTCGAGTCTAAGGTAGGTCAGCGCCCTGTCCACTGCACTGGAATTGCCTGGTCATCAGCTGGAGTGTCACCTGCATCTGTGTGTCCTTACTTGGCACAAGGACAGGGAGCTGTTGGAGCGGGGCCAGAGGAGCCCCAGCAATGCTGGGAGGGCTGGAACCCTCTGCTGGGAGGCCAGGCTGGCAGAGTTGGGCTTGGTCAGCCTGGAGAAGAGAAGGCTCCAGGGAGACCTTCTGGGGGCCTTTCAGGGCTTCCAGGGGCCTGTCAGAAAGATGGGGACAGAGTTTGGAGCAGGGCCTGTTGGGACAGGACAAGGGGGGAGGGGTTTAAACTAAAAGAGGGAGATTCAGACTGGAGAGAAGGAGAAAATTGTTGGTGCTGAGGGTGGTGAGAGCCTGGCCCAGGTTGCCCCGAGAGGTGGTGGCTGCCCCATCCCTGGACCCATTGCAGGGGAGGTTGGATGGGGCTCTGAGCAACCTGCTCTAGTTGCAGATGTCCCTGCTCCCTGCAGGGGGGTTGGACCAGATGGCCTTGGGCAGTCCCTTCCAACCCAAACCAGTCTATGATTCCGAGTCTCCAGCTGACAAGGACCACAGTAGAGGACCTGGCTGCAATCCAGCAGCGCAGGGTGTCAAATGGCTTCAACCCTCCTACTTTCAATGGAAGCAGCTGCCTCACCAGACCCCTCCAGCCTTGCTCTGTTTGGAGTCTGCAGGTTCACAGCTGGAGTTCAGGAGGCAGAACAACCTGTTTCAGGTATTTGTGGAACACTTCTGCTCATCCCCACCCTACTTTTGCAGCTCTTCCACAACACAGTCAAGGAGGTGCCTCCAAGGCAGGAAAGGGAGACAACATTTGAATGCAAGAGACCTTGACCAGCCAGTCAGGTGGAGTATCCCAACCCAGAGCAGGCTTCTCTGGAGCATGTCAAGAGCAAGGTCCCCCAGGCAGCCTCAGACATGTAATGAGAGGAAGTTGCTGGGTCTGGAAACTGCTCCTGGGAGGGACAGAGTTAATTAGTGTCCAGAGCCAGGCAGAGCTGGATCCCTGGCCCATGCAGGCAGGGATGTGAGCAGGTCTTCAGCTCAGTCATGGCTCCTCAGTCTCACTTCAGGTCACCTGAAGCTGTCTCTGGACATCTGTCACTGGAACCGGCTAGGGAGCTACTTCCAGTTCCTTATGGCCCACGCTGCCTGAATTCTGGGCAACCACCCGCTCTCTGCTGCTGAAAAGACCCAAATGTCTCCTACAGAAAGTCTCAGCTTCAACCCTGATGGCACAGCTCTGGCTGCTTTGCTCAGCTTTCACTCAGTTGTCCCCTTGAAGAGAAGGGGCAGTGGACCACAGGGACTGAATGATGCAGGTGATGGCCTGCTGAGGAGCAAGGAGATGCCTCCAGCCAATGCAAGGCAGTTGTCTGGATCCAGAATGTCTTTGTAGCAGCATCTGCTGCAAGGTGGCTTGTCACCCTCTTCATCCTCTTCCTGAGGTGGGGTGGAGCCATCCAATGGTCTTAGGAGGAGCAGCTGAGGAACCTGGGCTTGTTCAGCCTGGAGAAAAGGAGGCTCAGGGGAGATCTTGCTCTCAACTCCCTGAGAAGAGGTTGGAGCTGGGCTGGCCTCTTCTCCCAAGGAGCAAGTGACAGGAGGAGGAAACAGCCTGCTCTACCATGAGGGCATGTGCTTTCTGGAGAGAGAAGTCCAAGAGCTGACACCTCCACACTGGGAGGAGTATTTGAGCAAAAAGAGCTCAGGTGCCACCAGGTCAGCATTGCTCTTGAGTGAAATCATGGAATCATGGAATGGTTTAGTTGGAAGGGGCCTTTAAAGGTCATCTAGTCCTATCCTCCTGGATATATCACAGGAACTCTACCTCCTGTGCTGGTGAAGAGCTTTCACCACAGTGTTTGTGCTGTGTGAGGTACCTGAAGGTTGAGGTACCTGAAGGTCATGATACCTACCTTTCCTTGGACAGATAACCATGGAAGATCTGCAAGTGTCTCCATTTCTTTGCTAAATACGCCCATGAAGACTTTAAATGAGCTCCTGGTAGCCACCAAGCCAAGAAGTGGGCAGAGAAACCCCTCTCAGCAGCTGACTTGCCTTTTATTTAAGCAATCTGCTGAGGAGGGATCTCGGGAATGATCTTGCTGACCTGCTCCCCATCCAAGCTTTCGACACACCAGCTCTGTTCTCCTCCCTCAAGCTGGTGCTTTGGAAGAGTCAGCATGAAGTTGATTTTCTTAGTGGTTGGGGACTACCCCAGTAAGGCAGTGGGTGGGATAGGATCTCTCTGGACCACCAGTTGGAAGCTAACTGGTGAGATCCAGAGAATGACTTTGCTGTGCCTCAAGCTTTCCCCGCTCCCGGGCGCCACCGGAGTAGCTTTGCCACGGCGATGAGCTCGGCACACGGGAAAGCTCTTAACCAGCTCTGAATATTTCAGCGACAACATCCAAATGTTCTAGGTCATTCTTCCCTGTGCAGCTTCTCCTACGTTTAAGGAGGGGGGGGGGAAGCTGCAGCTCCACAGGAAGGTCCGTATTAAAGCTGGATTTGTGGGTTTTTGTGTTCTTTTTCTAGGGAACATCTGTCTGCCAGGCTATTCTCGTGGGATCTGTAGTGGCTCTGCTGTATTCCTCAAGGGCTTGCTATAACCTGGTAGCTGTGGCCATATCTCCAGACAATGTTCCTGGTCCTTTTAACTATGGCTGGGACAACCTTTCAGACAAGGTGAGTGTCTGTGACGCCCCTCCTCCCTCAATCCAGAGCCCGTGAAGCACAAGGCAGTTACTCAACCACCCTGGGAGGGCGTGTGGAGGTGAAAAGGACTCGAGAGGGTGGGTCTGTGGAGCTGACTCCCCAACTGAGCTGCTTCTGCCTTCGGAAGCCCTGCCTGCTGGAATCTCCTTCTATCCAGCTGCTTCTTCAGGAGGGATTCCCTGTTGTGCTCCTCGGCCCCAGCCTGCCAACTCTTCTTTTGAGGGGAGAGGAGGGACAAGTCAACTAGAGCAGAAAAGTGATGCTTAATCAGGCGTGGCTGCCTGCAAGGGAGAGCTGTTGGTGTGGGGAGGGAGCTGCCGGTGCCCTGGTAGCACGCCGGGAAGAACCACCTCCCTAAAAACCAGGCAGCCAGGGAAGGATCAGCGGTGCAGAGGCTGGTTGGAGGCCTGTGGCCGGTGATGTTCTCCAGGGATCAGGACTGGCTCCAGTTTTGTTCAATAGCTTCATCCATGACCTGGATGAGGGGATAGAGGGGACCCTCAGGAAGTTTGCCGATGATACAAAGCTGGGAGGGGTGGCTGAGACACCAGAGTTGTGCTGCCATCCAACGGGAGCTGGACAGGCTGGAGAGCTGGGTGAAGGGGAACCTCAGAAGGTTCAATAAGGACAAGTGTAGAGTCCTGCACTTTGGCAGGAATAACCCCAGGAACCAGGACAAATTAGGGGTCATCCTGCTGGAAAGCAGCTCCATGGAGAAAGACCTTGGAGCCCTAGTGGGCAGTTAAGTAGTCCATGGGACAGCAATGGGCCCTGGTGGCCAAGAGGCCAATGGGCTTCTGGGGGGTGTTAAGAAAAGTGTGTCCAGCAGGTCTAGGGAGGTTCTCCTGCCCCTCTACTCTGTCCCGGGAAGACCACACCTGGAATAGTGTGTCCAGTTTTGGGCTCCTCAGTTCAAGAGAGACAGGGACCTACTGGAGAGAGTCCAATGGAGGCTACGAGGGTGATGAAGGGACTGGAACATCTCTCCTGTGAGGAAAGGCTGAGAGAACTGGGGCTGGTTAGTCTGGAGAAGAGAAGCCTGAAAGAGGATCTTACTGATCTCTATAAATATCTGAGGGGTGGGGGTCAGGTGGAAGGGGCCAGGATCTTTTCTGGGGTGCCCTGGGATAAGACAAGAAATAACAGGTAGAAGCTGGAACCCAGGAGGTTCCACCTCAACATGAGGAGAAACTTCTTTGCTGTGAGAGTGATGGAGCCTGGCCCAGGCTGCCCAGAGAGGTGGTGGAGTCTCCTTCTCTGGAGACTTTCCAGTCCCACCTGGATCTGTTCCTGTGTGGCCTGCCCTGGGTGATCCTGCTCTGGCAGGGGGGTTGGACTCGATGATCTCCAGAGGTCCTTTCCAACCCCTACCAGTCTGGGATTCAGGCTGAGGGACTCCTGCCTTCATAAGGGTTTCTCCACATTCCTAGGTCTGTGTGTCGTGTCCGGCTCTTGGGAGCTGCACCTGGTGGCTCAGATTATCCAGACACCTCTGTCCTGTGTCCGCAGGTGCACGTGGAAGTGAGCAGCGAAGAGTACGTGGTGTTCGGGGTGGTCCTCTTCCTCTGGGAGCTGGTGCCCACGACTTTCGTGGTGCTGTTCTTCCGGGCGCAGAGGCTGAGTCAGAACTTGGTAGGCCTGAGCGAGCTGCTGTTGCTTGAGGAGCCCCAGGGTTCCTGGGGTCTCAAGGTGGGAAGACTACCAACTATCTCACACTTTTTTTTTCCTCTCTACCAGACTCCAGCGGGGATGGTCAATAGTCACAGCTACAGCTCCAGAGCCTACTTCTTCGACAATCCGAGGCGCTACGACAGCGATGACGACTTGTCGCGGCTTGGGGCCAGAGAAGGAGGGTAAGAGTTGTGCTGGGTGAGGGCGAGCGCAGTTGCTGTCCTGCTGCTCCTGGTGGAGGCCACAGAGCTCTTGGCTCCTGCTCTTAGAAGCAAAATGGGGTGCAAGAGGTGGATGGGGTGAGGAGTTTTCTGGCTGAGCTTTGGGGTTTTTCTTCTGCAGCTATTTTTGAGAAGCAACCAGCTCCGAGGGGTGGATATTGCACTGGGTGCTCACAGGTAGAAACAGGCAGTGGCCACAGACAGGAGGCCTCATCCAGGAGGCCTCATCTTGTTGGGTTCCCTCAGCTATGGGGGCAGAGGGTTCTCCGATGACCTCCTCCAGAGGAGCTTCACTGGAAAGTGAGGTGAAGAAGTTCTGGGAGGGATGTGGTCCCTGGAAGCCAACTGGGATGAAGCTCTGCAAGTGTTGGGGAGAATGGTCAGAAGTTTAAGGGAAAACCTGCCTGGGGGTGTAGTGAGGGGTTCAGAGACTCTGGCTTTTCTTGACCAGCGTTGTAGGGCCTGGTGCTCTTCTCCTTGTCCCCATTTCCCAAAAGCCACGTTCCTCAGATACCGCAGCTTCCTATCGCAACCTGCTTCATCTCTAAGAGTCCGTGTCCGGTTTGTCTGCCTCTCCCCACAGCTTGGCCACCCCTCAGTGCTCTGGCTGCTACGGATCCCTGGCCGGGAGCGACGGCGCGGCGGCGAGTCCCCACCTCAGCGGAACCGCTACCGACAGCGCTCCCTTGCTCTCTGCCGCGGGCGGCTCCGAGATCAGGAACCACCACAGCTCCCACCCCCCACCACAGAACTGAAGAGGCCACGAGGTCCTTTTTCTTCCCAGAAGTGGCATTCGTGTATAGGATTGTAACCTGGGTTTTCTCTTTTTCTTCCTTTTTTTTTTTCCCTGCCCTTCTCCCCCTCTCCTTGAAGCATCTAACTCATCAACACAAACATTCCACTACCTGCTGCGGCCGGGAGCAGGTCCGAGCCTGTGGCTGCCGGCAGCGAAGCAAGAACTTTGACTTTTTAAGGTACCATGTAGCAAAGTGAAGCTGAACTCTCTGGAAGCTTTTTTTTTCTTTGATTTTTTTTTTATTTTTTTTTCCTCTTGGTCTGGTCTTCAAGATGTTGGCAGCTAAATGCACCAGAGCTTCCTCACTAGAAAAGAAACATCGAATGCATATTTTGCACTTTTTATCTGCACACTTGGAAGGAACGACTCTTGCTCGGGCTGACCGTGCTCGGCCGGAGACTGTTCTAGTTCCCCTTTTAATTGCACATCCGTAGCTGGGAGAGGCACCGTCTTCCTGCAAAGACGTGTTTCCGGGAAGTACTCGGCATCCCGACTCGCTTTGGGAGCGTGAGGCTCCGTGTTTCGGGCAGGGACCTCCCGCGGCGAAGGTTTTGAGCGCGCTGTGCCATAGTCCCACCCGGCGCGGGGCTGAGGCCTCGGGGCTCTGGGTGGGTTCGCTCTGACTGTTGCTCCTCAGCGTCACCCGCCTGCCTAGGACCCCGGGGCTCCGAGCCGAGCTCCGAGCGTATCCTGTGGGGTGAGAGGAAGTTCTCCTCCTGGCAGTGCCATCGCTACTGGCTCCTGGCGAAGGAAGAGAGGGGCTGGCGTTGGATGGGAGCTGCTGTCAGGTGAGGGGGCAAGATTTAGGCCGCCGCCTTGGAGCTCTGGAGCCGGCTCAGCAGGAGCGTATGTGGGGGGTGGGAACGCAACGTGGCCCAAAGCACATGGAAAACCAGGGCTGCTTTCACTGGGAGGTGGTGAGAGGGGTCCCGCTCGCCCCTCCTCTGCTCCCCTCCCCCCTCCTTCAGTATTAAATTGCATTTAGCAGATCAGTGTTTTAACCTGAAGTGAATGTGAACAGGGTGGGGGGGTCCCCACTGAGGTGCAGGAGGGGTCAGTCTGCTTGAGGGAAGTGCCAGATGCTTGTCTGTCTGTCCGTCCATCTGACTGCTGCTGCAGAAGGAAGTGACAGACTGCCCAGGTCCCTGGGCTCCTTCCTCTCCCCTGCTCTGGGGCAGAGCTGTGGGTCTGGGGTGGTCCTGCTGCCCCGGTAGCTGTGTCAGGGGTGTCCCTGAGGTTTGAATGTGCTGCCTCAGGCTGGGAGGAGATTTCTCTGTCTCTCTCTCACCAGAATAGCCAAGCCCCCCCTGGCCCGTTGCTCCATCGAGCTCTTGGCGCTGAGCTCGGTGTTATTCCTGGCTTGTCCCTGAGCCTGGTGCAGGGATGAGCGACCCGGCTTTGGGCACAGGCTTGGCTGGAGGCACCGCTCCAGGGAGGGCAGCTGCTCTGACCTCTGGGGACAACCTGAACTGGAACTGCTTAACCCCCTAGAGCTGGTCAAACCCCAGTTGGACACGGGGGGACTTCCCTGTGCACAGCAGCACCGTGCTGGGCTCTGGTGCCAGAGGGTCCACATCTGGGTGGGACAGAACCCCTCAAGCGCTGGGCTAGCCCTGACCCCTCCTCACTTGCCCTGTGCTCACTAGCGTGGTCTGGTCACTGGTCCCCCTGCACACCCCTCCCTTCTAACCCGCTTCACTCTTGCTGGCCCCAAGACCAGAGCCCCCCCTGCTTGCTGCTGCTTGGAGAAGGCTCTGAGATGCCACCATCCATCCCTCTTGCTCTAGTACTTGAACCAGAGAGCTCCACCCCAATGGCTGTGGCTCTTCTGGCTGCCCCAGCACACCCAGCGGGAAGGTTCCGGGCTGCCCATCCAGGTTGCTCCATCGGGATCCCTGCTTGACTTACGGCCAAGCTAAGGAAGGAGCCGGGTTCGGCGCTTTGTCCTCCTCCTTTTTTCTTCTCCCGTAAGTCGCCAAAGAGAGTAAGCGACGCTTGTGGCCCCGGTTCTTGCTGAAATTCCAAAGCACTAGGAGCACTTTAAGTTTTTTCTTTGGGAGGGAAAGGAGCGTGGTGCAAAAAACTAATAATAATAATTAAAAATAATAAAAAAAATTTAAAAGGGCTACAGGCTCCTCGTTCATATTGCACTGAAGCACACACCACCGAGACGAGCTTCCTGGCGTTGGGATGGCAGGTCGGGGCCGATGGACTCGTGAGCGACTGGCAAAGCGTTTGGGTTTTCCTCCTTTGGACGGATGGCCGGTGATTTCCAAACTGCGACCGCTCCCCCCTCACCCCACCCCGGGGCCGGTCCCGTGTTTTACTGAAGTAATTTATAGCTGAGAAGTACAATGACTTTTTTAATGCATAGTTGCCTTTCATTAAACTTTTTCTTTATTATTTTGGGTTTGGGTTTTGTTTTGGTTTGTTGGTTGTTTTTCTTTTTTGGTCTGGTTTAAAGGTGTGTTTGGCTTTGCGGTCAGGCAGCAGCTGGCTGCCCCAGGAAGCTGTGGCCAATGAATGTACCTATTTGTTCTTCACTAAACTGTAACCAAGCACTACTATGTTGAAATAAAAAAATAATAATAATTTAAGAAAAAAACAAAACAACAAAATGAAGGAGCTTATCTGTGGGATGTCGCCAGAGGCCTGGCTGTGGTTTGGTCTCGGTGGGAGCCGGCCCAGCCAGCTCCAGCTGGGGTCCTGCAGGGCCTGGGGCCTGGCCAGGGGCTTGGTTGTCTCACTGCTCTGGCCAGGTGGGTTCAGTAACTCGGTAAAGATGCTGCTTGGTGGGCTCTGAGGGCTGAGTTGGATGTGGCCAGTCAGGGACAGCACCCAGAGCTTCATCCCTGCAGCATCTCTGGGAGTCCCTCTCTGAGCTCTGGGTGCAGAGCACCCAGAGGTGGTTTTTCAGAGAATCACAGACTGCTTTGGATTGGAAGGGACCTTTCAAGGTCTGCAATGAAATTGGGTTGCTCAGAGCTCCAGCCCAACCTCCCCTGGGATGGGGCCAGGGATGGGGCAGTGACCACCTCTCGGGGCAACCTGGGCCAGGCTCTCACCACCCTCGGTGTAAAATATTTCCTCCTTCTCTCCAGTCTGAATCTCCCCTCTTTTAGTTTAAACCCATCCTTCCTTGTCTTGTCTCAACAGGCCCTGCTCCAGAGTCTGTCCCCATCTTTCTGACAGGCCCCTGGAAGCCCTGAAAGGCCCCCAGAAGGTCTCCCTGGAGCCTTCTCTTCTCCAGGCTGACCAAGCCCAACTCTGCCAGCCTGGCCTCCCAGCAGAGGGTTCCAGCCCTCGGAGCATTTTTGGTTCTGTGAGGGTTCCTGCAGCCCCCCCTTTGCAGCTGTGGTTTGTGGGGGAGGGCAGAGCCGAGTTCCTCCTTGCTGCCCTCACACGCTGCTTTATCCTCTGCTAGCAACGTTTGGGGGCTGGCTGCGGCCCAGAGCCGTGAGGTGTTCCGCGCATCTCCAGCACGAGCTCAAACCACCTCCTCTGGGTCTCGCCGCCTTCTCTTTCCCCCGCACAGCTCCCAGGGCAGGCCAGAGGACACAGGTCCAGGGCTGCGCTTTGGTCCCTCCCCAGGCCCTGCGTTGCCACCCTGAGCTGAAAACCCCGACTCGATAATTCAGAGCTTTCCTTGGCTCGTCGCAGGGCTTTATCTGCCCGGCCTTGAGCTGGTCGCAAGCAGCAGCAGCGCAGGCCCCGCTCGCCCCCACGGCAGGTTACGGGGTGAAAAGCAGCGTGGCCGGTGGCACCGGGGTCTCCTCGGGCAGCGCTGCCCACGGGTGTGAGCCTGCCCTTCGGTGCCGTAACCGGGGCTGGCCCCGGTCGGTGCTGGGCCCTCAGCTCTGCCTCAGCCGCTCTCTGTCCCACTGCCCCAGCTGCTCGTCCTTGCGATGGCGAAACCCCCTTCAGCCACCGAGCAGCTTCTCTGAGGAGCCGCAGCCCCACCGCGGGTCTGTCCTTTCCCTGTTTAGCCCTGCCTGGCTCCCAGCCTCGGAGGAGCAGAAGCAAAGGAGGACAAACAGCATCACAGGCTCGTAGGGGTTGGCAGGGCCCTCCGGAGCTCCTCTGGTGCCACCCCCCTGCTCCAGCAGGGTCACCCAGAGCAGGGGGCCCAGCAGCGCAGGCTCCAGGCACCTTTGGAATCTCTCCAGACAAGGAGACTCCCCAAGCTCTCTGGGCAGCCTGGGCCAGGCTCCAACCCCCTCCCACCAAACAAGTTGCTCCTCCCGCTCCCAGGGAACCTCCTGGGTTGCAGTTGGTGCCCGGTGCCCCTTGTCCTGGTGCTGGGCACCCCTGAGCAGAGTCTGGCCCCAGCCTCTTGCCCCCCGGGGGCCCTTGAGCTCTTGCTCAGCCTTGCTCAGCTCCCCTCTGGGGCTGCTCTTGTGCAGCTGAACAGCCCCAGGGCTCTCAGCCTGTCCTGGGCACACAGATGCTCCAGGCCCCTCAGCAGCTTTGTAGCCTCTACTAGACACTTTCCAGTAGCTCCTTATCTCTCTTGGACTGGGGAGCCCAGCACTGGACCCAATAGTCCAGAGGTGGCCTCCCTGGGGCAGGAGAACCCCACTTTAACAGGCTGGGAGGGGCAGGAAGGCCAACAGGTCCTAGCACTTCCTCCATGATGCCTCAACCTCCTCCTGTCCCCATCTTCTTCCTGCAGGAGATCAATCCCAGCATCATCTTTCTTAAAAGGCCCACTCTTCCTCCTCACCAGTCAGCAGGGCACCAGCACGTTGCTCCCCCAAGGTTCTAGTCAAGACAGAGGCCCAAGGCCGCCCAGGTGGCGAGTAGCAAGGTTCCTCCAAGGTGCTGCTAATTGGTTGATCTCTCCTCACCTTCAACCTCAAGCCCTGGCTGAAGCCTCCACTGCACACTCTGCAGCCAGGGACCACCAGGAGCAGCTCCTCCCCCTGAGGAAGTTTCACCAGGAAGAGGAAGGTGCCTTCCTGGGGCAGCAGCTCAGAAGCACAAGGGGCTCCGACAGTCCCTTGCAGTTTATTTTACAGTGTCTCGACCCAGATGTGAGGAGCTGGCTGGAAGCCAGGAGTTGACAAGGAATTTTCCCCAGATTTATTCAGTGTCACACTGTCCAGCTTCTGAAGGCAAAGAGGGGTCTAATCCATCCAAAAATAGTACAGCAAAATTTAAGGAACTTAATCCGGAATGATCGTCCAATAGATAAAATAAACTTTACATATTGTCCTCCCTTTTATGCAAAATAAAAAAGTAGATTTTTTTGGTTTTTTCCTTGTACACAATACTTGTCATCAGCAGGTTACAATCAGCTGGGAACAGGAGCCCCAGGGAGTGGTCTCCACCTTTTCATGGTTGGGAGTGCGATGGAACGATGGGGTTTGTCCCTTTTTCGAGAACCCAGAACGGCCGAGCGGCAAAAACTTTCAAGTCTCTCTTTCCCCAGTAAATTCACCGCATATTTCGCAAGATGTTCCTGAAGTTTTCCAGTTCTCTGACGCTTGTTGAAATCCTGGGTGGAAAAAAAAAAAAAAAAAAAAAGCAAAAAGGGAAAGGTTAGAGCAACAGACGCGTCGCGGTGTATTTAAAATTCAAGAGATGAGGTATCAAGTAAAACTTCAAGGAGTTCTTGGGAAGAAAATTTCGAATTTCAGCTAAATTAGGGTCAGGCTCTTCACTGATTTCACAGACTCTTTTTAAAGCTGAGAAACGTGGCGGAACAGGACGGTCCGAGAGCTCCGCAGTCATCGGACAAACCCATCAACTAGAGGTCAAGAAACAGACCATAATATTACCAGCTGAGCAGGCAGGTTGTAGAGTCTTCTGAAAGCAGCTTGTTTCTTCTAAGAGGTTGGTTTTTGGACTCACCTCCCTCCTTTTTCTTGCCCCTGGAGCATCAGGAGGGTGGCTGAGGGGACTCTGAGGATACGGCCGGTAGAAGGGGGAGCTCTGCCCCTCCCAGCCAGGGCAAATCCCACCTGTAGGAGTTTGAGGGACCCAAATCGCACGTCAACAAGCAGCAAAAGATGGAGGTTTGCTTTAAAACCCCGCCCTTGGGTCACAATGACCCCCTGCAACCCTCCAGGGCTTGGTGGAGCCGAGAAGCTTGAAGGGGAAGCTCAAAAGTGAGGAGAGAACAAGAAGAGCTGCCCTTGTCTGGGGACAAGGTGCTCAGGGGTTCTTAAATCACCAGATTCTCTCTGTCTTCACCTCCCTTGCAGAAATGTAAGGGAAAGTTGGTTGAAATTGTTCCAGCTGCCACCTTCCGCTTCGACATCATCTGACATTTGAAAGCCTCTTTGAGGCAGCAGAGTGAACATCAAGAGTCGCTGATCAGAGCCGACTGAGCTTCCATGGGATGTCCCAGGGCAGCTTGGGGAGAAGGAAAGGGGAAAAAAAACTCCAAAAAAGTCTCGAACTAACCTTCCAAAAGCATTAAATAAGGCAACGATTTCTTGTCTGGTCAGCTGGAATCCATAGGAAGGGCCACTTGCAGGGATTTTTTCTATCAGATTTTCAGAAAAGAGGATCTTCAGCGCTGTTCCCAAGCCCTGCGTCTGTGCAGGACAAACGAGAGCCGTTAATAGCAGGGAGACATCCAGGGCCTGACTCAAGAGTCCAACTCGATTTTTCCTCCTTCATTTTTGCCCAGATTCCTGGTGACATCACCTCACCACAGCATCTCCCTTAACACAGCTCAGAGAGGGCTGCAGAACTGAGCTGGGACCACATTATTGAGCGTTACTGGGACCAGGTGGAAAATCCAGGGGAGATTTTGCCAACTCCCTTGTTTTAGAGACCCTGTGCCAGAGGCTCTGGCCCTGTCCCTTCTCCAGGGAGCAGCTCTACCAGGGGAACCCAGTTTTCAGCTGCTGCCGGGCCCAGTGAGCTGGAATCGGCACCCTGCATCCTGCTGATGGGAAGAGGGAACAACTCAAACATCTAGGAGCTGAGGGGTATCTAAGGAGTGTATCTGGGACCAGAGTCCTGTCAGATGAGGCGCTTCCAGACATGTCCCCAGCTCCTGACAAAGCTCACCTGCAACTTCCCCCACAGGCGACACTTGAAGCAGCCAACACAGTCCATGATCTTAGAAATATTCTTAAAGTGGAGCCTAAATTCCTCCTAGGGGAAAAGACAAAGTTGATCGCGGTTATGCACTAATTAGGATTTATTTCATGTATTAATCCTGGGCTTCAGGCTAAATTCAGTGGGGCTGAGCTCAGAATCCCAGACTGGTTTGGGTGGGAAGGGACCTCTCAAGGTCATCCAGTCCCACTCCCCTGCAGGGAGCAGGGACATCTGCAACTAGAGCAGGTTGCTCAGAGCCCCAGCCAACCTCCCCTGCAATGGGGCCAGGGATGGGGCAGCGACCACCTCTCGGGGCAACCTGGGCCAGGCTCTCACCACCCTCAGAACCAACAATTTCCTTCTTCTCTCCAGTCTGAATTTCCCTCTTTTAGATTAAAATCTTCATCTCTTGTCCTGTCTCTACAGGCCCTGCTCCAAAGTCTGTCCCCATCTTTCTGACAGGCCCCTGGAAGCCCTGAAAGGCCCCCAGAAGGTCTCCGTGGAGCCTTCTCTTCTCCAGGCTGCACAAGCCCAACTGTCCCAGCCTGGCCTCCCAGCAGAGGGTTCCAGCCCTCCCAGCATTGCTGGGGCTCCTCTGGCCCCGCTCCAACAGCTCCCTGTCTCTCCTGGGATAAGGACTCCCGAGCTGGAGCCAGCCCTGCAGGGGGGGTGTCCCCAGAGCCCTGGGAGCAGAGGGGCAGGATCCTCCTCTGGCCCTGCTGCCCACACTTAGGGAATCACCTCCTGAAGTGGGGCCCTCAGCAGCAATTGCCCACTCCCCCCATGGCCTGTAGCGACCCACAAGTACCCAAATCACTTCAGAGCACAAAATTGGAAATACCTGACCCAGAACCCTGAGCTTACTGGGGCTCCCAAAGGGCAGAGCTGACCCATTACCTTCAGTTTCGCAGCTTCCTTGTTATTCCCTGCAAAGAGGGAGTTCTCATCGAAATGCAACGGGAAGGACCTAAAACAGAACAAGAAGAGTTTTCTCTCTCCACACCAGTGCCAGACGCTGGACATCAAGACATATTTTAAATGCAAGTTGCTTGTTTCTTAGATCTCTTGGAGGCTTTCAGTTTTAGTTGGTGTCTCACCTCAGAGACATTTTCAGCAATTGCTCTGTGGTTTCTAAGCAATTCCAGTCTGTTTTCTAACAGATAAAAGCGCTGAAGGCACAGGAGTGTGACAGGATAAATTCACATCAATCACATTAGTAGACACCCATTTCCATCTCGTTCCAGTATCTTCCACTCCTCTTACTCCAAACTCTATCCCATAGTCCACATCTCTTATCAGCATCTTTAGGATTTTTTTTTTTGTAGTCAAACCCACAAAGCCAGGCCTGGAATCCCACAGCTGAGTCAAACAGGGAGGCTGACACACCAGCAGTTATTAAATTCAATCCTGCCGCATCACAAAGGCAGCCCAGGCAATTAAACGTCAGCCTAATTACCCTGTCTGGCAGTTTGAATAGAGAGATGGATGTTCAACCAGGCCAAGGGCCGGGTCCTGCCCTTGGGTCACAACAACCCCCTGAACCGCTCCAGGCTGGGGCAGAGCAGCTGGAAAGTGCCTGGAGAGAAAGGACCTGAGGATGTTGGTTGACAGCTGGCTGGAGGTGAGCCAGAGAGTGCCCAGGGGGACAAGAAGCCCCCAGCATCCTGGCTGGGGCAGCACTGCGGGGGCAGCAGGGCCAGGGCAGGGATCGTCCCCCGTGACTGGGCAATGAGGAGGCCACCCCTCGAATCCTGGGGTCAGTTCTGGGCTCCCCACTCCCAGAAGGAGCTGGAGGGGCTGGAGCGTGGCCAGAGAAGGGCAACGGAGCTGGGGAAGGGTCTGGAGCAGGAGTGTGGTGAGGAGCAGCTGAGGGAGCTGGGCTTGTGCAGCCTGGAGCAAAGGAGGCTCAGGGGAGACCTTCTGGCTCTCCACAACTCCCTGAAATTCAGGAGCTTGGAGCCAGGGGGATTTGGGCTCTGCTCCCAAGGAACAAGTGTCAGGACAAGAGGAACCAGCCTCAAGTTGCCCCAGGGGAGGTTTAGGTTGGAGCTGAGGAACAATTTGTTCCCCTGCAGGGTTGTCCAGGCCTGTCCCAGGCTGCCCAGGGCAGGGCTGGAGTCCACCTGATCCCTGGAGGGGTTTCCAAGGTGTTGAGATGTGGTGCTGAGGCACAGGGCTCAGTGGTGCCCTGGCAGGGATGAGGCAATGGATGGACTTGATGATCTTTGAGGACTTTTCCAACCAAAACAACTCTCTGATTGTATCCCAAGACACTGCCAACAACACTACACTACTGCACAGATCACCACTACCCTACTACAAGACGAACAAACCCAGAACCTGCCTTTCTAGAGGCTTTAAGAGAAAAGTTAAGCCCACTCAGAGATGCCAGGGTTGGAAGAGCCTTTCTCCCCAGGCACCAAATGTAATTACTTGGCCAGGCGAAGAATTTCCAGCAGTTGGTTTTTCATTTCCACATCCTGACTTGGATTCCCTGTGTACAGCTGGAAACTCGAGCGCTCGAAGAAGGGCAGCACTTTGGAGAGGGCCCTCAGCTCTATCAGGTACAGAAAATACAGGTTCTTGAGTCTTCGGGGGCCTTCCCCTCTGGTGAGGACTTCATCAAATCTCTGCTGGAACTCTGTAACGTTGGGGCCCCATTTCTTCTCTGACCAGGTATCTGAGAGGGCAAAAGGAACAAAAGACATGATGTGGACGGCGTAGTTCTGGTTCACCTCCTCCCACCAGCCCAAGCTGAATGGTGAAATGTAGCTCTGAGCAGGGAGAGCCAAGTTGGTTTGAAACATTTTGGAACACGACCCAGGCTTAGAAGAAAAAGATAAAAACAGGGGTTGCCCGTTTTAAACGGAATTAAATCAGTTGAAGAGTTTCACAGCAGGTGAGCTGATGGTTTCTAGGAGCAGTTGGATGTAAGCCACTGAGAGCTGAACATTCATCTGCAAGTGAAGAGGGCTGGGTGATGTCCTGGAGTTATTCAGTCTGGAGAGAAGGAGGCTCAGGGGAGACCTTCTGGCTCTCCACAACTCCCTGACAGGACCTTGGAGCCAGGGAGGGTCGGGCTCTGCTCCCAAGGAATAAGTGATGGAACAAGAGGAACCGGCCTCAAGTTGCCCCAGGGGAGGTTTAGGTTGGAGCTGAGGAACAATTTGTTGCCCTGCAGGGTTGTCCAGGCCTGTGCCAGGCTGCCCAGGGCAGGGCTGGAGTCCCCCTGCTCCCTGGAGGGGTTTCCAAGGCGTGGAGCTGTGGTGCTGAGGGACAGGGCTCAGTGGTGCCCTGGCAGGGATGGCGGAATGGTTGGACTTGATGATCTTGAAGGTCTCTTCCAACCCAAACAATTCTGTGACAGGCTATGAGGGGCCCTTTGTTCCTTCACTCCTGCCCAGAAAAGCCACCACCTTACTGCAGGACTCAGAAGAGGTCTGTGCTTTGGCCTGAGCACCAGCAGAGGCGAACAGCACAGGCCTGCCGAGCACCGGGCAGAGCAGCAGAGGGGGCAGAGACTGGGAGGCTCCCTCAGGAAGAGGGATATTCTGAGAGAATTCCTGCTGTTGTGGAAATCCAGGAGACCAAATGCAGCCAAGGATTGCAGGAGAGGAGCCTCTATTTTCCAGCATCAAGCCCCCAGGTTTCACAAAGGATATTTCTGTTTGCTCATCCTATGGCTTTCTTAAGATTATATCAAGTACGTAGTGGAAAATACCACTCAGTCCTATCAAGATGATATATAAAAATGAAGAAAAAAAAAAGGGGGGAGAAGCTTTATCTTCTAAATCACCAAGAGATAAGAGATGATCTGCTGATCAGATGAGCCTTTCACCAACAGAAGCTCTCTCTCTACACAAGCCAAAGACACTTGGCTGGCTGGAGCCAACCTTGTCTTCCCGATCCTCTCTGCAGTTCCAGCTCATCTCTTGCCTTTGATGTTTCTCTTATTGTTCTAATCTCCCAACCCCAACGTAGTGCAACTCACGGCAAGGTGAGCCCTACGTGGGCTGCAGACTTAAACAGAATTCCTTGGATTAAATCTAAATTTCTTCTTCAAATTCCAACAGCTCTCTCTAAATCTACCCTGGAGTTTTGGGAGCTTTAGCAGAATAAAGGTGGTCCACAGGCACCGCTCCAAACTACTGTGCCTAAGTCCTTCAGGAAGTCAGTCAGAACCCACATCCCACGCTGCTCGCACAGCCCTCGACCACGTGAGACACCAACCCTATTTTCACATCACCCTTGGTTTTTAACCCCAGGGTTGAAATTTAGATTCTCCAGATAGCTCCTTCCGGACAAAGGCACGCCAAGCTGGCCTGGATCCTGCTGGACCGAGCTCCAGGTGGCATTTAGCAGAGTCACAGCCGTGTTAATGTGGGAGTGACATGGGACAGAAAGTGGCATTTACCTTGTAAGAGGTACCTGGCACTCAGGTGGATGTTGATGCTTGCGTGGAGACCTGAAATCAGTCTGTAGAAAGCTCGTTTCTCCACACAGACACCTGAAAAGAAAGGGGCTCTGTAAGAGACTGAAAGCAGACGTGGAATTTTCTTCTCTTGGCTGTCAGATCTAATCCCACCTGAGCGTGGCCAGTAACTCCCACCCCCTCCATGGCCATTTTGAGGTCATCCCAGGAAGAGGAGCAACCAAGCTGAGAAAAAGGATTACCTTTCAGCCACTTGTAAAACGTGTGCCCTGGAAACAAAAGGAAAAGGAGCATGTCAGTTTAGAATCACAGAATCTGAGAATCACTTTAGTTAGAAAAGATCTTTAGGATCTTCAAGTCCAACTGTTCCCCCATCCCTGCCAGGGCACCACTGAGCCCTGTCCCTCAGCACCACATCTCCACGCCTTGGAAACCCCTCCAGGGATCAGGGGGACTCCAGCCCTGCCCTGGGCAGCCTGGTACAGGCCTCCACAACCCTGCAGGGAAATAAATTGTTCCTCAGCTCCAACCTAAAGCTCCTCTGGTTTAGCTGGAGATGCCTTACAGCAGCAGGAGGGCTTCAACGCACCCTGTCACATTTTAAGCTTCTCCTTTAGCCACGCCTTCCAGAGCAGAACAGGATGATACAGAAATGGACAGGGTAGTACCCCCTCATGTCCTGCAGCCACCTCTGAGGCCAGCCCCAGGGGACCTCTACCCACTCCAGTTTGCAGAAGCAGGGAAAGGAGCACGAGAAGCACATGAAAAGAAGTTTTTCTCTCCGCCCTTCTGCTTCTATAAGACAGTGTGGCAGCAGCTAAACATAGCACATGGTCCTTCCCACCCACCCCTGCAAGGAAGTGCTGCAGAACAACAGCATACGGGGAAACAAGGACCGTGGATCACTCCTTTCTTCAGGCCAGGATGGGAAGACAGGTATTTTTATTTTTAATAAAAACCAAAACAGCGTAATCAAGGGTGTAGAATGACACAAGCCAGTGTTTCAGACTAGCCCCTGCTACATGCTCGAGACTAATCTGGAGAACATAAACATGGATTTGGAGATGATTTGGAGACAAAAAGACATGGGATTTAGACAGGGCCAGTGCTGCAGGGGGTGAAGAGCTCCAGGGCACAGCCCTTCCCTAATGTGAGCCCTGCAGGGCCTACAGAAGTTGGGCCTCCAGCTTCCACCAGCTGTCAGAGGCTGTTGGGACTGAGTCTTCTCAAAGCCCCAGCCTGAGAGCTGCTGAAAAAGCACTGAAAATAAAATAAAAAAAACCACAACAACAAAACACAAAAGCCACAACACAAGTCCTGTTCCTGAAAATTTACAACACTTCACTGACTCGATCTTCAAAGGCAAATTGTACTCTTAAAAAAATAAAGCAAAATAGTCTGTTGGTGCTTAAGGCCCCCAGCCAAGGCTGGGCTGGCCTCGAGCACAGGGAGCTCAGAGGGATCTCTCCCAGGGTTCTAAGCACAGCAGAATTTCAAGAGACCTTCTGATTTTGCCTGAATAAGGGTTTTTCTAACCAGGTGCATTATCTGAAGGCACAGCTCGTGGCAGTGTGATAAAGACACCGCGACGGTTTCTGTTATCAGAAAAACCAAACAGAGTGCCACTCACCTTCATCATCTCCCGATGGAAAAAAGAACAAAAGCACGAGCGGTGGAGGGAGAGAAAAGGAGATAAAAGTTACACACGACCGAAACACAACTCCAAAGCACAAGCAGTAAGATTGCTCTGTTAATCTGCTCCGACAAGAGAATGAGCTTCTCCAGGGAGGTTTAGAAATGTTCTGAACACAGAAAACATCGTCTCAAACTGGAGCAGCGGAGATATCAGATGAGTGATGCTCCTGAATAATGTGACCAACACAAGAGGATCAATATTTGCAAAGGAAGTAAAACCACCGCACAGCTGGAGCAGAAAACAGAAAAATCTTCCTTGGGCAAGAAGCTCTCGTGCTTTCAAAACCCTTCCCTACTTTGATTTACTAGACTCGGTCTAGATTTAGT
Source organism: Baryphthengus martii (assembly GCA_013396935.1). Classification (NCBI taxonomy): domain Eukaryota; kingdom Metazoa; phylum Chordata; class Aves; order Coraciiformes; family Momotidae; genus Baryphthengus; species Baryphthengus martii. Next base: position 107,568 of record VWZK01018434.1, on the reverse strand, counting down.
CTTTGATTGTCTAGCCCCAGTCTCCGGGGCAGAATTTCTCTTCCTGGATGGTTTCCACAGAGGATCCCAGCCAGGTTCTCCTTTCAGTCCATCACAGGAGCTTTGGCATTGCTAAGCACAGAAATCAGGAATCCAGGATGAGCTCAAGGTCCTGTTCTCCTCCCAGGCCCTCCAAAGCTCCTCTTGCTTTCAGGAGTGGAGGCTCAGACTTTGCTTCTCTGTGCTGGATGCTAGAAAGTCACATTTTGAGGTTCCCTTCTGTTAGCCATAAAAATTCTACTCTTGCTCAAGAGCTACAACTTCTTTCTCATTCAGCAGAAGTGTTTCCAGGAGCGTTTACTCTTCCTGGAGCTCGGATCAGTACACTACTAAACCACTCAGTGAGATAAATAAATGACTCACCTCTACCAGATGCCAAAGGTCTTTTTACATTCTGAGGCCTAAGAGGAAAAAAAAAAAAAAATCAAATAAGATAGGTAAATACATGACTGTCTCCTTGCTGGGCAGAAACACAGCACAGCAGAAGTAGTTACTTCTCCGCTGTCAAATAAAGGGTGGCTACAAAGAAGATGGAGATTCTCCTTGATTAGGAGGAGTTCCATGGTAAAGAAGAGGGGTGATGGGTACAAGTTAATCCTGGGGAGATTCCCATTAGTTACAAGAGGAAAATTTTTCACAACAAGCCATTGGAATAATCTCCCCAGGGGAGTGCTGGAGTCCCCAGCATTGGACACTGTTAAGATTCAGCAGGACAGGAGCCGGGCCAGCTTGTCTAGACTGGGCTTTTGCTAAGAAATCTTGGACCAGATGATCCTGGAGGTCCCTTCCAAGCTGGGATTCTATGATTCTTTGAAATAGCCTAAGGAGTTCTTAGATGTCCTTTTGTTCTTTGGCCTTGCTCAGACAGGAAAGGAGTAAAGCAGAATGCGGCTTTCTCCCCACACCCCCTTCTTTCTTTAGAAAAATCAGCCAGGAAAACTCAAGTGTCCGCACAGGTACCTACTTGAAGCAGTTTTCTTCGTAAATACTGTTCCAGATCTTCCAGGCATCCGGTCCTTTGTAGCCAGTGTAGCGCTCCGGATTCAGGAGCAAATCCACGTACTCTGCGTCAGGAGAATAGATGTCTGCGAAGCAGAGCGCTGGGTCAGTGACAAAACACTTCTGAAGGAAGGTGACATCTCCCAAGGCTGACTCAGCCACCCCTTCACGTACTCAAGAGGTTTACCAGAGAGGTAGGGACATAATACCTGCTAAAAATCGACCCACTGCAGAGAGGCAAAGCTTTTTGGCCTCTAATGGCCAAGCAAACTCTTGAGTGTGCTCCAGCCAAGCTGCTCACTTGCTAAACATGGCAAGGCCCCGACCAGCAGCGAGGCTTTGTCAGAAGTATTTGTGTTGTATTATTTTCAAAATACTGAAGACAGGGGCAGTGGGGAAAAAAAAAAAAAAGTGCTATCTATCCTCCAGGCTTGCTGAAATATTACATATCGGTCTGAGTTTTGCAGAGGTGTTTAAAATCCCACGACAAGACTTGTGAGATGTCCCAGGTGCCTTTACCATCAACTTCGCAGAAACTGTCGGAAGAGTCGTCGTGCTGTGTCCACTGCAGCACCGCCTGCCGGGTTTCTTTGCTGGGAAGAAAGTGGAAAAAGGCTGTCAGGAAGAGCACTGACAGGAGGTTTCCTTCAAGAGGCTGACGGTAGGAGGTTTAACAAGACCAAGCGCAGGGTCCTACCCTTTGGCCACAATAACCCCCAGCAGCGCTACAGGCTGGGGGAGGAGCGGCTGGAGAGCGGCCCGGCAGAGAGGGACCTGGGAGTGCTGGTTGAGAACCAGCTGAACTTGGGCAAGCAGTGTGCCCAGGGGGCAAGGAAGGCCAAGGGCATACTGGCTTGGATCAGGAATAGTGTGGCCAGCAGGAGTAGGGATGGAATTCTCCTCCTGTACTCGGCACCGGGGTGGCTTCACCTCAAGTCCTGGGTGCACTTCTGGGCCCTGCACTTCAAGAAGGATCTTGAGGTGCTGGAGCGGGTCCAGAGGAGAGCGACAGGGCTGGGGAAGGGACTGGAGGGAAAGTCTCATGAGGAGAGGCTGAGGGAGCTGGGGGTGTTCAGCCTGGAGAAGAGGAGGCTCAGGGGGCACCTTCTCACCCTCTACAACCACCTGAAGGGAGGTTGTAGTCAGGTGGGGATCGGGCTCTTCTCCCAGGCGAATGGTGACAGGACGAGAGGGCCCGGCCTGAAGCTGTGCCAGGGGAGGTTTAGGTTGGATATTGGGAAGCGCTTCCTCACGGAAAGGGGGATTAAACACTGGAATGGACTGCCCAGGGAAGCGGTGGAGTCGCCATCCCTGGAGGTGTTTAAGGAAAGACTGGCCGTGGCACTTAGTGCCATGGTCTGGTTGGTGTTGTGGTGTCAGGTCATAGGCTGGGACTTGATGATCTCAGAGGGCTAGTCCAGCCTCAAGAATTCTATGATTCTGTGATTGCAGAAAAAAAGTAGTCAAACCTCAAAGAGCCATCAACAGCTCCAAGTCTCTTGGCTTCTTCACATTCTTCAGCAAGGTTATTGGCTTCTTCTGAATACTGGGTTGAAAAGCAAAGGGGTGGGGAGAGCAGAGGATTAAAAAGTAGTTTTTCTGTTGTTACAATTCACCCTTTAATGCTCTAACCAGTTGAAGCATCAGAAACACGCTTATGATTCATCCCACCCCAGATTTCCACAGGATGTCTGCAGATATCCAGAGGCTTACGCAATTGTGGTGACTGTTGCGGGGACTCAGAGCGGCCTCTGGCACTGCCCTGGGAGCATTTTGTGTCTGGGGAGATACCTGCCCTTGGAGAAGCTCCTAAACTGCTCTGAGTTAGCAGAGGGGAATATCTGACCTCGGGACGGCCGCCTCAAAGGCTCTACAACACACCAAACACTGGAAGAGGGTCAAAATTTAGCTATAAAGGGCATCCCAACTTTTATCAGCTACAGCGACAAGACCCTGGTCTTACGAACGGCGGCATTTTGCGCACGTGGACAAACCCACCTTGTAACTTCCCGATCGGATTCCATCAGGGACTTCGTCCTGAAAGACAAAATGAAGCGTGTGCTACGGGTGGGGCTGACAAGGCCTTTCAGCCTGATCTCTGAGAAAGACGAGGGAGGTTACCACGGTTTCTAGAAGCTAGGAGGTAATCAAAGCCCTCAGCTCAGCTTACAACACACCCCGCTTCAGGCTCCTCCACAGACTTAAGGTTAAGCAACGTTCTTGAGGGTTTATTTTGATTTTTCGCAAGACTCTTCTTCTCCAAGGGTCAGCAGCTTTCCATGGATGCTACGTCAGGTGATGTTTTGCTTCCCCAAGTGTGAGGTTGGGGAAGCCAATATAAACTTCAGAGGAACTGGAGCAGCCTCTGGTCAGCTGACATCTGGCATCCCGGCTCTCACTGATGCCGGCGCTCCTGGCAGGGGCCCAAGCGCCTCCCGAGATATTTTATGTCCCAGCTCCTGACACACGTCATTCCAAAGCTTCCCTGTTACCACTCCAGGCTCACCAGCCCCACACACCCTAAGCAGAATGTACCAGACAATCAGGCCCTAAATTCTCCTCACCTTCCAGTTCCTCCATCAGTAGGAAGGCAATAAAACCACCTCTACAAATATAATGACAGCACAAGCACAGGAAGAGAAAACTTAAGCCAAGAATAAGAGTTATTTTTGTTGCATTCAGAATGAAATGGACCCAAATCAAAATAATCAAACCCAGCAATGACACGGTTCTTAAAGCTGCTACTAACATAATGGCAACATTACTCCGTCACGTTGGTCATACTCATTACCAAAATCACCCTTCTTAAGGAAAAAAGTATTTAAACAAAATACGGGGTTATTTTGTGGGGGAAAAAAAAAATAAATCATTGTTCCATTTTGAGTCCATAATAAGTACTTTTTTTTGAAGATCAGGGAAGCAAAGGACTCTTGTTTGAGAGGCGGGGTAGTTGCCGAGAAGACAAATGAATTTCCCATAGATACCCGAATTTACCAAACACCTGATGCCAACACACACTCTCCTACCGGATTGTTTTAAGGTGGTGTATTTTTTTTTTTTTTTTCAACCAACAGCTACACTACAGCAGGTTAGCACACATTCCCCAGGTGATGGGGGCAGACACTGCTTCACTGCAGTGTACTTTAAATACGTAAAAATAAATCAAGGAGTTGAAAACATTCACAGAAGGAGGGTCTGGAGGCCTCTCTCGTTGAGAGCATCAGCGGCACGGTGTACCCCTGTGTACCGGCAGCGGAGAAACTGCTCGAGAGACCCAGGAATGAGGGTGTGAGACGGTCTGTTGCCGGCTGGCAACCCACAAAGCCAGGCTGGGTGGCATTTTCACCACCTCTCTCAACCCAGGAACCAAGTTCTGATTCACTTGCTGTCTCTTCCCCTTCTTTATAGGCAGACACCTGCAGTCAAGATCTTTAATTTTAGCTCAGCGAACAAAACCCTTTTGCCCAGGATAGAGGGACAAGAGCGTTTGCTTTTGTACTGGAAAACAGAAGACTCAGAAAGAGCTGTTTCACTGGAAATAGGGCTGGAAAAGGCCTGGTCCAAATTATCAGCTCAAATTGCAAACCAAAGGGTGAATATCCTGGCAATTAATTCAAGAGGCACTTCTTGTAACAATGGATTTGCCCAAAAAACATCTCACTAATACCAAAAATAGGAGAAAGACCAGGACAATTTTTTTTGTCCGTTCAGCTATGAAAATCCTGGCCTTTCACTAAACTTCTCATGGGTATTAGCAGCTGAGAAAGCTCCAGAGCCCCTTTTGCTGTGGCTACAATAACAAGAGTCGTCAGTCATTTGCCTGCTTCTTCCTCTCTGTCTGTGAAAGGCAGGCATAGAAAAGAGGTGAAAGAAGGGATCTGGTACTTACAGACGGGCAGGGCTTCACGGCACAGTCTCTTATTCCACAGTGACTGTTGTCATTCCAAAAAGGACACGGTTTCTTTAGGTTGACCTAGAAATAACACGTTATCCTGTTACACGTTTCCTCCAGAGGATCGAGCCAACCTCCCCCAGCACTTCTACCAACAAACATCTTCGTGCAAGACTTGAGATAACAGAAGTTAGTGGAAGGCCGAGGGCAGTGACAGCGGAAACAAACGGTGTTATTTGTCTCAAAGTCGATCTGGTCTCCTGGGGGGCATGAAGAAGAGTGTGGGCAGCAGGTCAAGGGCAGTTCTCTTCCCTCTCTACTCTGCCCCAGTGAGGCTACCTCTGGAGTATTGGGTCCGGTTCTGGGCTCCCCAGTTCAAGAGAGACCGGAGAGAGTCCAGCGGAGGCTAGAGGAGGCTCCAGGCCCCTCAGCAGCTTTGTAGCCTCTGTGTGCCCAGGAAAGGCTGAGAGCCCTGGGGCTGTTTAGCCTGAAGAAAAGAAAAACCTGCTCTAAGTGACTCTTCTAGAGCAGGGGAGTTGGACCAGATCATCTCCAGAGGTCCCTTCCAACCCCTTCCATGCTGGGATTCTGTGATTTCCATTACAAATCCCAACATCAGAAGGGGAAAGGACATTAACTGCTTTAACAAACCCGCGGTTTTCTTTTCTGTGAGTTGGTATCAAGTATCACCCTTCCAGAACAATTAACAGTTCACACGTTGTTGTGGGTTTGGTAGAGAGGGGGAGCAAGGAAAAGTAGCTCTGCCCCAGTGATTTTCTACATGGGCCTGCTCTAGTTTAGTTTGAAATATAGTTAAGTCAAGAACTTTTTTCAAGTGTTCTTACAGAAGAGTGAATACTTGTTTTGCCTGTGAAAACATAAAACACTGCTTCTTAACCAAAGCACTCTCAAACAAACCCCACATTTAGTCATCTCCACACAGCCTCACTGGAGGGGAGCAGACTCCATCTAATGATGATGGTCTGGTGGCAACAGCCACCAATTCACCCAGCAGCTAAACTGGGCTGTCCACGTCAACGGGGAGACACTAAGAACACTCTCATTATGGAAGGCGGATCTTGGTCATCAACATTTTTGAGCTCAAGAAAATAAGTAATTTCATTGGATTACTGCATAAATTCTTAAGAGGAAAAACACACATAAGAAGCTATTAGGAAGTGAAGCATTTCTTCCCCAAGAGGGTGGTCAAACACTGGAATAGGGTTGCTGGGGAGGTGGTCGATGCCTGTCAGTGCTTAAGAGGCATTTGAACAATGCCCTTAATACCATCCTTTAATTTTTGGTCGGCCCTGACGTGGTCAGGCAGCTGGACTAGATGACTGCTGTGGGTCCCTTCCAACTGGAAGGTCTTCTGTTGTCTATCTTTAAACACATGCAATTTATTTTAGAATCACGTTGGATCACATTGAGATCCTCCCGACAATGGAAGAGTCACAGTCACTGACTGCATTGCCGAAAACCAGTATTACAACGGGGGTACCTGATTTTAAAACAGAGCAGCAATAACCAGCAATAATGTAATTCTTGTGTGAGAAAATTACCTTGTAGTATCGAAAATAGTCACTTTCCAGAAGTTGGTTCAGTCGAGGAAAAAGCTTGTAGTTGTTGAAGGCATCGATGGTTTCTACATCACAGGTACAGTCATCTAAATGACCGGTAACCTGTTGGATAAAAAACCCCAAACAAATATATATGAACAAATAAATATGAACAACTTAACCAGTAAGTTCTAATAGTGCAGACAACAAAACAATTCACTTTTTTTTCCCCCTTTTATCAGTAAGCCATAGAATCATAGACTGGTTTGGACCTTTCAAGGCCACCCAGTCCAACCCCCTGCAGGGAGCAGGGACATCTGCAACTAGAGCAGGTTGCTCAGAGCCCCAGCCAACCTCCCCTGCAATGGGGCCAGGGATGGGGCAGTGACCACCTCTTGGGGCAACCTGGGCCAGGCTCTCAACACCCTCAGCACCAACAATTTCCTTCTCTCCAGTCTGAATTTCCCTCTTTTAGATTAAAATCTTCATCTCTTGTCCTGTCCCAAGAGGCCCTGCTCCAAAGTTCGTCTTCATCCTTCTGACAGGCCCCTTGAAGCCCCAAGGCCCCCAGAAGGTCTGCCTGGAGCCTTCTCTTCTCCAGGCTGCACAAGCCCAACTCTCCCAGCCTGGCCTCCCAGCAGAGGGTTCCAGCCCTCCCAGCATTGCTGGGGCTCCTCTGGCCCCGCTCCAACAGCTCCCTGTCTCTCCTGGGATGAGGACTTTGGAGCTGGAGCCAGCCCTGAAGGGGGGGATCTCCCCAGAGACTCGACATTCATGTCACACACACCAAACCCACAGAGCCCTTCTCCACACATCAGACAGTTGCACAGATCATAGATGTTTCCATCGGGGCCAAATCCAGCAAGACACCGGATACAGGCTGCGGGAACAGCCGGGAGCCACACACGCTGCCTGCTCAGGTTCCCGTGCGAGGGGAGCCTCTGTATGTCACTCCTGGAGGATGGCACACAGGAGGGAGCTGGCATTTGCACGAGGGACCAGTTAGGGAGGAGAAACGCCAGGGAGGATTGCAGCACTCGGAGAAAGTCCTCTGTTGTTCACCGCCTGCGCTGCAGCCATTTGTTAGATTTAATCAGAACCACAGCAATTGCAACAGTCTCTTCGCTCTCCTCAGAGCCGTTTGGCAAGAACATGTGTTTCAAATCCGATGTAGAAAGCCAATCCTCCTTGCATCATCCTGAACAACTCAACAAGCTCTGGGCAAGCCCTGAACAAAACAAAAAAACAAGTAGCAGGAATTCAGCCACGACTTCCTGACATAGATCACCAGCTGGATGACAAAGCTGCACAACACACAAGTAGTTTTGCTTCCCCCCCACACCCCCTGATGAGTACTTGGGGAAACCACCCCGGCCAAAATCAAGTCTTCCTACTTATCCACTCTCAACAGCACACCAGGGAATTTTCCTGGATGGTGATGTAGCAAAAGAACACGCGGCAAACTGTCATCCCCCAGGATTAGATAAATTCAGGGGCTTAAGATCAGGCAGGTTTTTTGAATATTGTTAATTTACGAAGCAGAGAATGGGAAGGTTGTCACAAATCATGATAAGAAACCCTCTTGCCTCTTCTATCCCAGAAACCCTACAAAATCCTAGTGGCAGACGGCACAGGACTGATGTACCTCCCACTGCGCCGTTCCAGGGGGTTACATCCAATCCCCACCTTCCCTCCGTGCAGAAGAAAACCGGCAGCAGAGACAAACGGGATAAGCCAGCAAACACTGGCATGGGCAGCTCCTGTGAAGTGCCAAGGGGTGACACAAAAACCTCCCCAGGGGAGGCCAGCAACAAACAGGCAGATGGGGGGGGATGCACAAAACCCAGGAAGGGGCTGGATTGTATTTAAGAGGCTCCCCCTTTTCTTACTTTGAAAGCACTCAACCAGCCTACGGGCTGCTGAATGTTGTGGGCCAGCAAAGAGAATCTGGTGAGGAAAGCAGATCACCAACAGGCATCTCAATAGTCAGATCCAGGAATGGGAGTTAAATCCTGAAGAAAAAAGCCCCGCTGATTCCAAAGTGCTCCTCCAGCCTTTGCAATAAGGGCAAAATATGTACAGGGAGAAAAAAAAAAAAGAGTGGCTCATGAGGAACATGAGCCACCTGCTTTGACGCGTTTCCGGAGAGCCCTCAGATAATTCAACAAGAGCGACACATCCACTGAAACAAAACCACCATAATTACTACTCTGGAAACAAAGCTCCCTGCCCTCCTTCCGAGAAGGAAGGTAAAAATGGAGCGCAGAGACACATGAAATGGGGAAGTGGGGGAAAAGAAATTAGCCTGGATTAAGTATAGAGCATCCTAAAGGCAAGGGGAAGTTCCTTCCTGCCACCCTGGGATGGAATCCAGGCTCTACACCCAGCCCGCTCCATACCGGGAGTTATTTGTCCAAGTCTTTTGGAAACAGTTTTGTTCCCAAAGAGCTTTGATATTTTGGATTCAGCCACGCTGATCTAAGGAGGAGTGAAAGGAAATCTAACAGAGCTTGCCAGAATGCCCTGCTCCACTCGAGCCCGTGGGTTTTGTTAAGGTACTGTGATTTGGAGGCTCCGTTCCAGTGGTCGCATTGGAGTCTGTCATCTCATCCTCACACACGGCCTGTATCCTGGCAGGTATTTTGTGTGGGAATGAAGATGAACAGCATGGCAATTAACCTTTCCACTAGCCTGAATCACCCTTGTAAAAATAATGAAAAAAAAAAAACCAACACAAAAAAAACCCAGAAGCAATTTGCTAATCCAGTTACTCAATTTAAAGCTGTTTCGAAATTAAAAAAAAAAACAACCAAACCACAAAAAAAACAAAACCAACCAAAACCAAAAAAAAAAACCAACCACCACAAAAACAACCACTTTTTATTTCCTGGAAACTTGGCATCCTTTGAGGCAGGCAGCTTAGAGATTGGGGCTAAAAGTGACCTGCAAAAAGATTTGTGGATAATCTTCAGCCACTCTCTGTATCTACAGGAGACTAAAATGTCACTCCAAGGGAGTGACACCCCTGGAAGGGATAACATGGGAGCACTTCTCAACCAAAAAAGGCCATCTGCACCAGGTCCGTCTTCGCTACGTCAAGCGACCTGTTCAAACCAGAAGCAGCCGGGCAAAACATCATCCTGAAAATAATCCAGGGTGCAGCACTGCAGGAGCTCCCCCAACATCCAGGAGTAGGTGGGGGTTGTGTATTGGAGCTCTCCAAGTATCTGCTGCTCAAGTGACAAGGGCACTTGTGGGCAGGTGAGCCACAGTGCCACCCAGAACATACCTGTGGGGACAGAAAGGGGAAGTGCTGGGGAGAACTGGAGCTCTGCTTAAATCAGAGAGAAAAGATTTGTCTTCCACTGAGGATTTCAGCCAGGTTGTGTAGAAATGGCCAATTTCCTTAACCTGTCCATGGCCAGTGAGGTATTACTGGCCTGCTGACCTTCCTTCTCTGCTCCCTAGGTCACTAGGATGCTGAAAAAGAATCATAGAATGGTTCAGGTTGGAAAAGAGAAAGCTCAGCCAGGCCTGGTGACAGCACCCATATGAGTCCAACCTCTTAAAGTTCAAAGCATCAGGAGCCAAGTCTTCTCAGAGATCCAGTTCTACACCCCAGTGATGCTGCCACCAAACAGCACTGACCCACTGTAAGACACCGGGAAGTGGGCAGTATCAGACCACTGGGCAGGGCATGGTCTTCATCACAGAAAATCCCTCTTGCTCATGACCACCTGTCACCCCAGAAGCCATTTCTCAGCCCTGTCTTCAACCAGAGACTCGCTCTTTTTGGACTTCAATTCCTGCTGTCACAGCAGTTGAGCTCCAGCGTGCGTCAAACATGCCCCGCAATGGGTGTCGCCTTAACACACTTTCCCTCCACCTCCCTGAAATTATTTATCTACATCTTCAGCCTATAATCACTAGAACAGTTGTTTAAGATGAAACGTAAACGGATCCAGTCCCAAACACGTGCCGTGTGCTCGCTGGGATGGGTGAATCACCGAGCCGAGCGGCAGCGGTGGGTTTCGCCCCACCTGGCAGGGGTGTGAGAGCCTGGCAGGAGACCAGCGGGCAGGGCTGGGTTTGCCTAGCACCAGGAGATGCAACGGAGCCGCCGGGACAGACGTGACACAAGAGTAAACACCGGGGAAGGCGTTTGGCTGACCCTCCTCAACAGCCGCGCTCAATCCCTCAACACCCGCCTTGGGTGCGGAACGCAGGTTGAAACGCTGCCACGGAATCCTTGGGTTTGGCCTTGGCTTCCTCTTTTTTTTTTACCTCCCTCCCAGGCTCCTGTCAGTCTGCTCTTCCCTGTGCTGCTCATTTCTGCTTCCCTATCTGTGCCACAGAAATGTCCCCTGATTTAGGGCTCTGGCCCAAACCCACACACCAACAGCTACCACACAGCTGGGCAGGAGAGAAGGCAAACTCTTTTTTGTGTCTCCCACTTGCAGCTACAACAGAGCCCAGCAAGGGAATCCTACAGCAGCTGAGGAGTCGCTTTTAGCCTCTATCAACTTGACTGGCAGCTGCCTGCTCTTTTAGACAAGCCACACCAGTCCCAAGGCTGAGGGCAAGCAGATGCTTTCCCTGCTGTCCCAGGACTGGAGCTTCCAGAGCCTCAGGATGGGGTTAAACCACAGAGACCAAAGTGTTGTCAGATGGCACCTCCAAGCATCTGCTAGCAAAGGACCTGCAGCTGCTCCGCGCTCCGAAGCCACCTCTGGAGGCATTCCACAGAGACCGGGAACTGTGCTAGGTACGAATTCCTGCCCTCCAGGCTGTTGGGTGACCATCAATTCAACCTGAATGCAAGAGCAGCTTGAAAGTGTGTTCAGGTAACCAGGGGGTAGCCGTCAGTGCCCAGACTCACCCCTAATGACAGTGTCCTGGCCACAGAAATGCCCGTGGAGGAAAACATCCCTCTGCCAGAGCGGAAACTGTGTCAAAAATCCCAGTCTGCCCAACACCTGGAGCATATCCTTAATGTAGCTGCATCAGGCCGTAAACAGCAAGTGAGGACTAATTACTAGGAAGATGGAGAATTGATTCATGGCTGACTAAGGTATTAATGCAAACAGCACTATCTGGGTGGGGAACAAGCTGCCTGGAAAGTTGGAGGGAACTCTGATATCGAAATGTTATTCGAAAAGGCTGGAAAAAAGCACAAACAGCCTGTGAAACTTTAGTGGGTTTAGTAACAGATGGGCATTTCTACTGAAAGTTTCAGGTCTGGTTCGCAACTTCTCTAAGTAAAAAAACGAGCTAAAATAACAGTCAGGGAAAAAAAAAAAAAAAAAAGCAGGTGAGGCATCCCTCTTGGTACTACAGCCAGACAAAAGCACATCGCCCACTTCGGAATTACAGCTGCTTAAGTCAGCCTTTGAAGTATTGCCACAGAAGGAGCTCTCAAAAGTGGCCTCTGTCAACTGTCCCAGCACGAGCTGATGGCCCAAAGCTCTTCCACTCACCCTACGTCAAGGTTTCGTAATTGGACAAGCTCATGAGACAGCAGGAGATGGTTCCCAGGAGGAAACCAAAAGCTTGAAGTATATAAAGACAGGCAGGTAAACCGTGCCACTTAAGGCTTGCCCTGTATTTTATTTTGTGGCAAATAAAACCCACCAGATCAGTTCTGCACAAGATGACGAGCATGTTATTTTTCAGAAGAAGAGAAGGCAGCCCTCAGGTGTGTTTTTCCAAGGTTAAGCGGTTAGCAAGGCTGAGAAATGCCACCCTACATGAAACACACTTTCCCAAAGGCAATAAAGTCCGGAGAAATTTGGAACCTCAACACTTGTATTGAAAACTAAACCAAAGCAGCCGCTAAAACGAGATGCGTGTTGTGCAAAGCACGACGCTGCTTCCTCCTACCCCAGGAAAAAACTGTATTTGTCTTCTTTCTCCACTCTCCATTTCTGACTTGCATTTAAGTAGTAGAATTTCAATACAGCAATAGTAGGCTTGAGGGTATCTTCCTTTTTTAAAAGGCAACACAAATAAAGCGCTAAACGCACTGTAACATCTTCGCTCCTTGATTTTGCAAACGTGCTTGTGGAAATGATGCCAAAAGGAACCCGCAGAACGAGCATTCCCCCAAAATCAAGCAGTTTGGTCTCATCTTAGTTGACTATACTCTGTTCTCTCCTTCCTGTACATCAACAGGAGGTGCACCAAGTGCAAGGTGATAACACACCCGGCACATCAACCAGAGGAATTAACCCTGGAAGAGCTTTAATGAGCAGGGCAGCCCAGGTTACCCCAGGCATGGCAGTGTAGGGTACAGCAGGGGAGAGCAGCAGGTGCCTGCTGCAGCCATGCTCTCTCCTGGACAGCAGGGCTGGGAGGAACAGCCAGACAGACCTGCAGGAAATGGGATGAGACAGCTCCCTGTAGTAACACGTATCTCTGAAACATCCGACGAGAGGCACCTGGGTGCATAAAGAAGAACAGCTCCCTGGCTGAAACACTCAACCTGCCTGCCAGAGGCAGGGAGAAAACACACTTAAGAAAGCAGAGAAGGCGCAGGGCCGCTCAGTGGGCAGAAGTCACCCTCCAAGCCCCTTTCCTCCTCTAGGCAGCTCGCAGCAGACTTTCTGATGCTCGGAGAGGAGTCGAGGCACGTGTACCCACCAGCGCTCACGGATCAGCGCCCGCCCTGCCCTGTCCCGTCCCCCCCCGGCAGAGCCCACCTGGCAGAAGCAGCGTCGCTCCGCCTCTCCGGGCGACCCTCGGGCCACGGCCAGCAGCAAAGCGACAAGTCCCAACACCCGCAGCAGCAGCAGCAGCCGGCTGCCCTCCGCCATCTCGCCACG
>VWZK01018434.1:82317-93522 GCA_013396935.1 Baryphthengus martii | reverse complement strand
GTCGGCCATGGCCCTTCCCGGCATTCCCTATGAGCGGCGGCTGCTCATCATGGCGGACCCGAGAGACAAGGCGCTGCAGGACTATCGCAAGAAGCTGCTGGAGCACAAGGAGATCGACGGGCGTCTCAAGGAGTGTGAGCGCCCGTTCTAGGGGAACGTCACCGCTTCGAGGAGGGCAACCGCTGAACGGTCGGGGAGCCCGGGAGAAGGAGCCCGGCGGGCTTCGCTGCCCGAGCTTCGTCATGGGCCTGGGCCGGGCCCCGCCGGAGGCCGGGCTGAGGGGAGGGAAGGAGGGAGGGTAGGGGTCGGGGCTGAGCGCTGCGGGTCGCGGCTCCTCTTGCCGGTTTCTGTTCTTCTTTCCCCTCGGGAGAGCCCCGCCGGGCAGCTCGGGAACTGGGCCCCCCCGTGGGTTGCAGTGGGCTGGAGGGTCAGGCCCTGCCGCCGCCGCACCGAGCTGGGCGAGTCTTTCCTCAGCCTCTTCTCTCGTACGGTTTTTCTGTCGGCCTTTTATTGTCCTACTGCAAACGTCCTCTGTTCTATCCTTCTGGCAGAAGGGTGTCCCCCCATACTGTCCTTCCCCCTCTGTCAGTGCCATACAGAGGCGCTATTACCTTTACATTTGAGGGGGTTTAATTCTGGACTGTGTTTTTAGATGCCTTCTGTAGAGTATTTTTACTAATAGGAGAAGCTGCTGTGTTGAGGGTGTGCAGGCCCTGGAGCAGAGTCCTGCAGAAGGGTGACTTACTGGATGTGCAGATCTCCCGCTGTCTAGCTCGACCTGCTGCTTTTCTGCTGGTGAAGGACCAGGTCCCAGGTTACCGTTGGATTGAACATTAACAAAATCCTGTGTTTGCTTCCTTTTCTAGTAAGAGAACAGCTGAAAGAGCTCACCAAGCAGTATGAAAAATCTGAAAATGATCTCAAAGCCTTGCAGAGTGTGGGGCAGGTATGTAAGAAATACGAGGTGATAGCAGCCTGTGGTGGTAGTTGGCAGTGAACTTGCCTGGAAGTAGCATTTAAGTCACTAAAAAAAAGAGAGAACAGTCCAGGCAGCAGAAACAGGGGCGTTACCATCAGGAACAGGCACGGCAAGTGTGGGGGTTAGAGAGTTTTTCTGTGTTTGTCCTCATTAAAGGAAAGTGCTGGCAAACAGTGTGAAGCCAGAGAAGAATTTTGAAGGGGACCATCACCATCTGTGTCCTGAAACACACGTGAAATGTTTTGCGGTGGCGATTTATTTATAGGCTAATACTTCATTTCTTGTTTTTCAGATTGTTGGTGAGGTTCTTAAGCAGCTAACGGAAGAGAAATGTGAGTATAGTCGCTGCTGGGCTGTTCAGTTCTTTGAAATCTTGAAAAAGGAACTTTTGTAGTTAAAATCTGGCTAAAGATTTGAGGGAGTAAAGAATTAGAGTATTGGTGATCTGAGTATCGGCAGGAAAAATATAATATACTGGGGAGTTTAGAAACGTAATTCAGAGCAGTGAATCCAGGAAATTTGATTTTTTTTTTTTCCTTTGATTTTTCTCTCTTCAGTCATTGTGAAGGCTACAAATGGACCGAGATACGTGGTTGGCTGTCGTCGTCAGGTAGCTGGTCTATGTGACTACTCATTTTGCTCTCCACCGTTAGCATTGGTGCTCTTCAGCTGGGTCCTTAGTGGGACGAAATATTTTCTTCTTTAAGGTGTATACGGTTCTTTTATACTGGTGTCTACTGGTATCAGCCTGTGGTGGCTGGTAGTAGCGTAAGAGCCTGGTAAAGACAAAGCAATCCACGGCAGTCCTGCAGCCTCACCTGGGTTTTATGCTTAAAATTAATTGTCATTAGGACAATTAATGGACTGTGTAAGGTCCCTGTTGTGCTGTTGTGACCGCAGCGTGAGCGTGGCTGTCAGTGCTGAGCTTTAGGTTTAATGTTATGGAGCTTTATATATATATTTTTTTTTCCTAATGCTTTTAGACTCCAGTAAATAATTATGGTGGGCAAGGGCTCTGTTCTAAGCACTTTGAGGAATTTTTATTTTCCTTTAATCTTAAAAAAAAAAAAAAGCCTTGGTACTTCTAGGCCACAGGACAACAGCTTTTTTTCCCTACACCAAATTATATAGAAATTAGAAGCATTGCTTCCAGCATAATCCAGCTGCTATAGTCAGCAACAACCACTCAGAGGTACTTTTAGCTTTTTTTTTATTTACTTAAAAAGTCAAGTGATCTACTGCAGACGTGGTTTAAATGCTTGTTGGTTAATTGAGCACTGAATGTGACCCGCTTCCAGTAATTAAACCCCAGAGTCTGGCTGTTCTTTACCAAAACTGCCTATGAAATAAGAAGCCACAGTATGTAGTGAAAGTGGAGAGCTTAAGCATTCCCAAAAATGATGGTGACGGGGACACGGTGTCGCCACGGAGCTCGTTAGCTTTGTTTTCTTCCTGTGTGTGATTGAGCAAAGAGTGCAAGGGAGAGTAAACACCTCCACTAAAAGCAGACATGCTTTGGGAACGTGGTTCTGAGAGAAATACCTTTTTTATTTATTTTTTTTGTGGCTAGCTTGACAAAAGTAAGCTGAAACCTGGGACGAGAGTTGCTCTGGATATGACCACCCTGACTATTATGAGGTAGGTTCTTCTGCTCTTCTGCTCATCACATAAAGGGGGAGGGGGAGAAATAATGATCTAAGTAGTTACACAAAGGCTTGAATCATCACTAATGTCATGTAAATGTTTTCTGCAAAGCAACACAGGTATTTCGAGGGGAGACTGATGTGTCTGTTGTATATGGTTGAAAAAGAATTTGGTTGTTCTTTCGAAAATTAATTCTGTTACAACTCAGCATTTCCAGTAGGATTTTTAAGCTGTTGGTTGGTTTAAAACTTTAAAAAGTTTGCTAGATCTTGGCTTCATTCTGGTGTTTTGGTTTGTTTTTTTTTTAACACATATACTTGTCTTGTGATTGAGGTGGGAGGAGGAGAAATCGTTTTCATGCTTGCCCTAAAATTTATTGCAATAACCTTATAAATGTGTCTGCACCTTGACAAATGTCTACTCTTAACTCTTGGATTTTTTTTTTCCAGGTATTTGCCAAGGGAAGTGGATCCGTTGGTTTATAACATGTCTCATGAAGATCCAGGGGATGTCTCATATTCTGAGATTGGAGGGTTGTCGGAACAAATCAGAGAGCTGCGAGAGGTATCCAAGATTTCAAAACCACTTCTCAAATTGTGGGATGTGTTCTGAGCAAAGCTTATCAGTGCAAGAATGATGCTTGTCCTAAACTATCGTGGGACAGCCTGTTAAAGAATCCTGTCAGATCAGCTATTTCCATGTTTTATTAATTTCAGCCGTATTTTCCTATTAGATCATCGCACCTGAAGTGTTGTTTTAACATTTTCCAGCTTTTTTTTTCTGCTCTGAAGAGTGGAGTCCCCATCCCTGGAGGGATTTCCGAGATGTGGTGCTGAGGGACAGGGGTTAGTGGTGCCCTGGCAGGGATGGGGGAACTCGATGATCTCTAAGGTCTATTCCAACCAAAATGATTTTATGATTCTTCTATGACTGGCAAAACATGATTTGAGCAACAAGCATTGAGACAAACAAGCCAAATCTGAACAAGGGCACCACTGTGGATTGATCCATTAAATTAGACATTTTCTTGCTTAACTGTTTCTTGTACAAAATAAATAAGAATACAGGTATCTGGAAAACAGGCTGCCCCGTTAGCTTCCTGGGATTCTTCCCATCTCTTAAAATCCAAAGCCTCCAGTTTGTTTATGTGTCTCTTCACAGGTAATAGAGCTGCCACTTACAAACCCAGAATTATTCCAGCGCGTGGGAATTATACCTCCAAAAGGCTGCTTGCTCTACGGCCCCCCTGGTGAGTCTCCTGAAAGGCTTAATGAGCATTTAGGTGTTGCTCTCAAACTGTGGCAAGAGCCTTGTTTGTTTGTTGGGCTTGTTTAGTGTGTTTTTTCTTTTTTTTTGTAGGGCAGTAGCGTGCAGTGTTGGGTTACTAGTTAAACAATTTCCATCTCTTGTCTGTCCAGGTACAGGGAAAACACTTTTGGCCAGAGCTGTTGCTAGCCAGCTTGACTGCAACTTCCTAAAGGTTGGGTGATTTTAATCTTGTGCTCACACGCACGTGCTTGAGCCGGTCACAGTCTCCTCTCTTCATTCCCGTGTCTCTTGTCTTTCCAAAGGTGGTGTCGAGTTCGATAGTGGACAAGTACATCGGCGAAAGTGCTCGGCTGATCCGAGAGATGTTCAATTACGCCAGAGATCATCAGCCCTGTATCATTTTCATGGATGAGATCGACGCTATCGGTAAGGCTGGTGGCCTGGGGGATGACTGGAGTCTCCTTTGAACGATGAAATTAGCTATAAAGCTGCAGTTTTTCTCAAAAGAGAGTGTGCAGATGTGTTTATTCAGAAGAAACAGCGGCATGAGTGGTTCAGCTTCCTCCTGGAGCTGTTACAGCTGGCTTAGAATTAGATCTCTCCATATCTACTTTGGGTAATTTTAACTGTATGAAAAAGCATTTCAAAAATACGTGCCTTTAACTCTTGAAATCCCGCCCTTCCTTCCCTCCAGTTTGAAAGGGAAACTTAATTATTTTCAGACTTAGCATTATACGGAGGTAATAATGAAGTACAGTACCTGACAAGTTTGATGTGCCGCAGGTGGTCGCCGGTTTTCTGAAGGCACCTCAGCTGACAGAGAGATTCAGAGGACTCTGATGGAGGTGAGAGTCTCATCCCTGGCTGCTTAATTCACATTAAATAACAACACAGAGATCAGTTGTTACACTGTGATCTGGCTCGGTGGAACTTTTTCTGAGTTAATGAGCTAAAAGTGGACTGGCGGCTGCTTTTACAAAAGGCAGCTGCGCATCCTGACAACTCAGCTGTCAGTTCATCTTGGAGACTGATTGAAAGAAGCTCTAAAATTGCTAAAATTACTTGGCATATTTTCTCTTCTTACTGTGTCATGACTTTGCTGCATCTGGTCGAAGGTTTGGAGGGCCCCTCTTTCCTAAAGGAAGGAAAACAAAACTTGTCTGTCTAGTTCCAAAGACACTCTATAAAATTTTAGATGCGTTTGATTTTTTTCAAAACGAGGAGGAGAAGTAGTTGTATGTCTTTTATTTCTGTGCTAATTGCTCTGGTAAACTGTGTGAAGGGAATTTTAAAACCACTGGTGACAATTAACAGTTCTGAAGCTAATGGGAAAGCTCCTTGGCCTGTGTTTGCAAACACTTTGCCCAGTTCAAAACAATGCGTCTGCTTTCCAGACAGAATTAAATCACTGTGAGCAAAGAGCAAGTGCTTTGACTCTTCACAATGAAATGTCTCCGTAGGCGTCTATTAGTATTCCAGAGGCTGTTCTCCAAGCCTGATTTAAATGTCCTGGACTTGATGTGATACGCTCAGAACGTGCTTGCACTCTTTTCATTGACTTATTTTAGCCAAGTCTCTCACAGCTGAGCTCTGCTTTGCTCGAGATCTTTTTCTCAGGGCGAAAATCTTTCTCTTGCTGAAAATACTTGTGCAGAAAATGAGTAGATCACCCTAGGAAGGGTTTGGGTTGTTTAAACCAAACTTTTTTTTTCTTTTCTTTTTTTTTTTCTATTAGTTGTTGAATCAGATGGATGGATTTGATACTCTGCACAGAGTTAAAATGATCATGGCTACGAACAGACCAGACACGCTGGATCCTGCCCTTCTGCGGCCTGGAAGACTGGATAGAAAAATCCGTGAGTTGCTACTTCACCGTGGCGGGAAGGAGGGCATTATCCATGCAAATGGTGGGGTTTGGGCTTTATGAAAGCTGTAATTCTTTCTAGATATTGATCTGCCAAATGAACAAGCCCGACTGGATATTCTGAAGATTCATGCGGGTCCTATCACTAAACATGGTGAAATAGGTAAGTCAGAAGCTACCTGGATCTCTCTCCTACTTCTGTTTGTAAAAATGTGAAGAGGGTGAGTTGTTACAATGACTCTGCCCTTCTAGTTCCTACCCTTACACTGGTGACACAACATCCCCTTTCTTGGAATTCTGCTTTTTATTTTTTTTCCAATATGTTCTGATTGAACTGTTGCTAAGTCTTCCTTTGCAAAGCAAAACTGAATATAAACCCTTGGAGCCGTAAACTGGAAAATCAACATGGTTCTCATCAGGTAGTTTCCTTGTTTCTGAAGATTAACTCAATACAAGTACAGAACATTTGCCTCCCCCTCAAAGAAATCAAAATCGATATTGCAGAAGCCTGAAAACATAAAGGTTCTCTAAAATCCTGGAGAGACTTATTTTGGAGTTTGGAGCTGGTGTAACGAAAACCTTGTTGTCTGAAACAAAGCTTGTCTTTGGTTAGTGGAGTAGATCACTCTCCAGTGTGTCAGGGGGAGAAGTATCTATCCAGTAAAACAAAGAAGGTTTATTTAATGGCTGTGTTACTCTAGCTGACCACTCTTAGTTTCACCGTGTTGCTTTGGAGCATTCTTCAAGAAAACTAATTGTGATTTGCCTTTAAAACGACGTTGGCTGTGGTTTACGTCAGTAAGGTCCCCCCAGAGCCTGCCTGCTCGTCCCCAGCCCCCGCTGCTTTGCTGACAAGAGCTATTCCTGCCCAGTCTGGCCAGTGGAACTGATCTCATTCACCATCTGGCTGCATAAACAGCTGCAGCGCAGCGGAGGGGGTGGCTGGGGGAGGGCAAGAGGATGAGGATTGTCCTTCCGAGCAGCAGCGTTGACTTAAACCCCCATGTGTGGGGCAGTACCCTGAGATAGAGCAGAAGCTCCAAAGAGAATCGTGAACCTGAGGTGAAGTACGTAATTTTTTCTTTTTTTTTTTTTTTTTATCCTGTCTTTGAGCACTGGAGTGGGAGCAGGGTAGGATCATTCCCTTACGGAATTTAGCGAGGTGAGATGTCAGATGGGTGCCGGTTAAATTTCTGGATGCGATGTGGGAAGGCTGTGATGCTCAGCTTTGAGATCCTGGAAGGAAGCCCAGAATGTATCAGCAAGGTGGGGGGTGAATTGCATTAAAATCCAAAGATAACGAACTATTCCAGGTTCCAGCATGAAATTCTCCTGCTCCTTTACTGCTATCTTCTGAAGACCCCAAAGATACAAACCTTGCGTTATTCAACATTGCTTGGTCCTCGCTTATTTTTTTTAACTTTCCAGTTAAGGGAAAACTTGTTGACAGGATGTTGCGCTACATGGAATTAAAGTGTAGCTGAAGAATTTCAAATCTCTAGGGATTTGGGGATTTTTAAGATAAAACCGTTCGGTTCAAATGGTTTGAATTTCATACAGAGGGTAAACTGGTTTGGAAGGAAAGTTAATGTTTTGATAAAGCAGCCTTGCAAAGATCAGAACTTGCTGGAGGCTCAACAGCCACCGTGTTTTTAGAAACTATAACCATAGTCACTCTTCTAGTAAATATATGTGCAGAAAATATTGAGCTTAATAGATAAGTCTTTAAATGCCTTTAGATACAGTTGTTATGAGTGGAAAAGGACTGAGTTATGATCACTTGGTTTTCTAGGTTTGGTTTTTTTGTGGTTGGTTGATTGTTTTGGTTTTTTTTTACATCATTTAAATAAAAACATCGCCTTGATGTAGCTTTTCTTGCATTTCATGTTGATCGTTGTAAGCAGAAGGTAGGAACTTCGGGATTTAATTACGTAATCCGAGCATTTGGCTGCGATGCGTTGGTGGTGTAACGAAAGGGGCAGTACAGCTGGTGATTACAGTGGATTTCATTGATCACTCGAGTGGACAGATCTCTGTTTGCACTGAAATCGAAGTCAAGCCTTTCTTTTGTCAGCTGGATATGTCATTTGTTGGCATCCCTGACAGAACTGTGAATTTATTCCTAATTGGCCTTCGTGTTTTATGAACAGATTATGAAGCGATTGTGAAGCTCTCCGATGGCTTTAATGGAGCAGACTTGAGAAATGTCTGTACTGAAGCAGGTATTTTCTTAACTCTTGATGTGCTAAGTTCCTCCTTAATGCTAAAATAGCTTCATGATATTTTTGTAGAATCATAGGATGGGTTGGGTTGGAAAGGACCATAAAAACATCTAGTTCCAACCCCCCTGCAGGGAGCAGGGACATCTACAACTAGAGCAGGTTGCTCAGATCCCCAGCCAACCTCCCCTGCAATGGGGCCAGGGATGGGGCAGCGACCACCTCTTGGGGAAACCTGGGCCAGGCTCTCAACACCCTCATTATGAAGAACTTCCTGAATTCTAATCTAAACTCTAACTACTTGGTTGAGTATCATGACATCAGTCGCACTGTCTCATACAAAGCAGGTACCCATTTTTCTCCTTTTTGTGGAGAATCCAAGTCTCTTAGTACCTGGGTGATGAGAGAGTTAACTCGCTGATTAAAAGCATCAAATAGTATTTTTATGCTTTTCCCACATTATAAATTCATTGCATGCTTGGGATTCGCCTACATGAGAAGGCTGAGTAACACAGTAAATACTCCTAGTTTAAAACAAGTTACAGATTTCTTCTTGGGGATCACCTCGTTCAGAAAGGTGACCTCAGTGAAGTTCACTCCCCTACCCAACATCCAAGACCTGCACGTGAGAGTCTACGTGCAGTGTAACTTTGGATCCATTTTCACTTGAATTGAAATACTTTGTGTATCACGCTCTGTGCTGTTGCTACAAGGAGCACCAACTTACTCTTCCCGTTGAATTATTCCTCACAGGCATGTTTGCCATCCGTGCCGATCACGACTTTGTGGTTCAGGAAGACTTCATGAAAGCTGTTAGAAAAGTGGCTGATTCTAAGAAGTTGGAGTCCAAGCTTGACTACAAACCTGTTTAAATGAATCATATGATTAGTGATTAACTGCACACGCCATACTGGGGTAATGTATTAAAAAAAGAGGAATAATGTACCTCTTGATTTTTATTTTAAGGTGTTTGTGTAACGCGGAGCTAGTAATTGGGTAACACTAATTGCAAGCTGGCTACAAAAGTGTGTTTTCTGTACAATTCTGAAATACAATATTCATTGCAGCCTGGGTTAAGTCAACTGTGTGGAGATAAGTTCTCTTAATTACAGTGTGGATATATCAGTGCGGATTCGTGGACTCTTAAGAAAGTCAGATTGTTTCTTGACTTTTTTTTTTATATCCCTACATTTCCTTTCCCTAAACAGTTTCTGAATAAAACTTGTTTAAATCTACTTATCTCTGTGTAACTCTTAAGAGAGTCGAGTTGTGTCTTTTGGGAATTTGAAGAGCGGCTTCTCCGCTGTAGGGGTTGGAGACTTGTGTGTTACGTGTGAACTGGAGACAACCTCAGATGGGGGGGGGGGGATAAATGGTGTTCGTTCCTTCCCTGCTGGAGTCTGGGAGGAGGATTTAGCTGAACTAGCATTTAATTATTGCCAACAACTCTTAAAACGTTTGCTCTCTTCGCTTAGGTAGGATAACTCTTATCTGGAATGCCGGTTACACAGACAAAAGCATCAAAGTGGAGGTGGAGAAACTGAGAGCGGTTTAATATAGCAAAAGTTTTGATTACAGCTTTTAGGGTGGCGGAGGAGAGACGCGAGATGGATTCCTTCCCAAGTTCCCCTTTCGGTTGCTCCTATATAGGGAGGAACTGTCTATAATAAATTATTATATAATTTCAACGTGTGCTGCTTTAGACCTACGATCTGGTTGTGTAGACGTGATTGACACGGACCTTACGAGGCTGGAATTTGTCCGTATGCGGGTTCCCTTTGCGCTCGCTGCCGTTGTTGGAATAACCACCGCACCAGGAATAAAAACGTGGAAGCCAAGGGGGTTGGTGCTCTGAAGGGCAGCTGCCACTGTGCCTTATTTTGGTTCCCCGATCGCTTCCACCCCGAGGGGTGTGCGTGCGGCTCTACCAACTGCGGCTTTACCTAAAGCTTGGACTGGAGCAGTGCTGTACTAGACTGTACTTCTGGCTGCTTCTAATTATCCTAATTGGATTAATCGAGGCACGCTCAGCTGTCAGAAGTCCGTTAGATTAACTCTAGATTTGCCAGGAAACGCGCTGCTTAACAGCATCTCCCTGGCAGCTTTAATAGCTCTGGTTTTTGTTTTATTTCCCCATCACTGTCAGAGAAAACAGGTAGCATAAGGGGCAGAACAATTACAAGCAACAGTTATTTTAAAATTTCTATGGCTAATGGTTGTTATGGACCATTTTGAAGTTCAGACCATAAGCTAAGCCTATGGACACCCGTCCCTCTTCCTCGCAACTCCAAAACTGCAGCTCCTTGCAGTTTTACTGTTACGTTCTCCTTTGGCATTTCATTTTTCATCATTTACTGAAAGGAAATTGCTTGACAACTGGTTGCTGAAAGGGGATGGTCAAAGGTTTCTCAAGGGGGAAATAAGGAAAAATGTTTAAATAGTTTGGGTATCTTCAAGCCCAGCAGAGCATGGGACCAGGGAACCTCAAAAAGTGGAAAAATAGGTTCCTGCCCCAAGACTGGTGGGTCAGAGGGTGTCTCCCATGCTCAGAGAGGACCTATTTGAAAATGCTTACAACTCCCTCAAAGCAGGTTGGAGCCAGGTAGGGTTGACCTGTTCTCCCAAGTAAGAAGGGATAGGATAAGAGGAACTGGCCTCAAGTTGCCTCTGGGAAGCTTTTGATGGGATCTGAGGGAAATTTTTTTTCCAAAAGTGTTGTCCAGGCTGCCCAGGGCAGGGCTGGAGTCCCCTTGATCCCTGGAGGGGTTTCCAAGGCGTGGAGCTGTGGTGCTGAGGGACAGGGCTCAGTGGTGCCCTGGCAGGGATGGGGCAACGGTTGGACTCCATGATCTTGAAGGTCTTTTTGACCAAAGCAATTCAATAGTTCTGTGACTCTAATGACCCATGGGCAGCATCAGCTAAAACTTGAGGCTGGCACCGTCTTTCTGATGGCGGCTAAACCAAGTCCCTGCTCGCCAAAACGGGAGGGGTTGGATTTGCGTGTGAGGAGACGGAGACCACAAGAACCGACAGGGCGAAGAGGGGACGGCGACGAGAAGCCCGCCTTTGGAAGCCTCGACGGCCACAAACATGGCGGGGAGCCCGTGAGGCGCTTCGGGCCCCTGGGGCGGGAAAAAAAAAGGCCTGTTGAGGATGCTGCTTCGTCGGGGTTGCGAGGCGTTAATTAGGCGCTAATTAAGGAACGAGGGGAGCGCGGGAGCCGCTCGGGC
>VWZK01018434.1:57986-82173 GCA_013396935.1 Baryphthengus martii | reverse complement strand
GGGGCGCTGACTCCCCGCGGTGGGTGCCCGCGGACAGCCCTTCCCGCCGCGGGCTCTCTCCCGCCCCTTGTCCGTACGCCCCGCAGCCCCCCCGACCGACTCCCGTCCCTTTTCTTCCTCACCCCGAACTCCCCGCTCTCTTCGGCCGCTGGGTCCCCGCCGAGACCCCATCGCAGGCCTCGCTGGCCGCCCCCGCGGGTCCTCCCTGAGGGGCAGGTCCAGGTCCGCCTTCTTCCCCCTCTGTGCTGGGCCACCCCCCCTGGGACCACCGGCCCCATCTTCCGCTCCCGCCTCTTGTCCTTTGCTCCTGGTCGTCTCCATTGCCCTCGCAGACCCGTTTCCCTTCTCCGTCTCCCCTTTGGGGTGCCTCCGGCCTGGGAAAGGGAATGCTGGCTCCGGGACCGTGGGCGAGCCCTGCCTGTTGAAGAGAAAGATTTTCTTTTCACACCCCGCCCCGGTTCATCTCCCGTGGCTTTTGGCCTCTGGTAGCGGCTCCTACTCCGCTCGCCGTCCCTGGTGTCCCCTCTTGTGTTCTCCAGCGTGTCACGGCCTGCCTGTGAGCCGCCCTTTTGCTTTCCACTGCTCGTTCCCTCTCCCTTTGTATGGTCACCGGTCCTCCATCTGCTGCTGCCCGCCTGCTCGCCCCCTTTTTTGTCCTAGCAGCGAGTACCTGCGTGTCCCCTTCCTAACAGCTGCTGCCTGCTAACTCTTAGCTACTCCAGAAACAATCGGTGAGTCTATCGGGGAGGCATTTTTACCGTGTTCGCGAGAGCCAAGACTTCCAAACTAAGACAGGTGGCAATATCCGCTAAGGCTAAACTTGCGCCCTGCGTGGTGTCTGATTTCTGAACTTGGCTTAGCTGCTCAGGTCTGACCCTTGGAGACTCGGTGGCGTGTTTTCACGCGTCGCAAACAGCCCTAAGCCTCCCGCTTCGGTAACGTTCGGGTATTTAACGCAAAATGTCACGGAGTTCGTGCGGGGAAGTTGGTAGCGTCGGAGCTTTCCAGAGGTCCGTAGGTTGTCGCGTATTTCGGAAGCACCAGCATTTGTTTCTGTTTTAACTGAGTTATTGTTGACTGCTGGTGGTGTGGTAAGTGATCTGAAATATGGAAGTTGCTATATTGCTTTATTTTGTTTTTTTTTCCTTTTTTTTTGGTTTTGTCGTTGAGATTTAATACCCTCTTCACTTCAGAGCTCTGAAGGTGTTGACAAATCATCTTGGCTGTTTCAGAAAGTTGAAATCAGTTTGTATCTGAATGCAAATTACATACTACCCTGAGAGCTTTGTAACGTGCTAGGCTTTAAATCTCTTTGCTTTCTTGAGAAACCAATCATACTATCTCCAGTTGCTTCTGAAAGCAGTTAACTAAATTAGTCTAGATGGCTTTTGGAACCTGTTTATAACTAGAATGGCAAAAAGGGAGCGTGCAGCTAAAATAATTTTAAAACCAGAGGTCGCTGCCTGTCTTAACAACGCTTAGCTGGTGAAAACTGAAATTCTAACACACAATGTTCTTCCAGGTAGATTTTATTTTTTGCTTTTTCATGCTCTACCTCTCAATAGCATCACATAGAGAATGTTAGAACTTCACGTGTTGCTAGAACGCAGAATTTCGAGGATTATTTTTAAAACCTGTAAGTGAACTTTTTTTTTCCAACACTTTACATTTGCGTCTGACTTGATCTAAATACGCTTTAGTTATAGTTTTTGGGGGAAACAGAAAAGTTCAGGTCAGTGTGAGAATGTCAGAGTTCCCGTGGAGTTAACTTGTTAAGCAAAGCTTAAGAGAGTTCACCTTTGGGCCTTCAGCCCAGTCCTTAAGAAGATGCTTTGGAAAAAAAACAAACGAAAGAAACTGAAATTATTCTGCCCACGAAACGTAGTTATTTGTGGAAAGCTGAAGATGGTCTCTTGTGTACTACACTAAGGAGGAGTACTCTCTAATATTAGTTCAGAAAGTTGGTTATCTGTGGTTTAGTGCTGCCTTGGTAGGTTTAATTTCAAGATACTGAGGGGGAGAGGGGAGAGGAAAGAACTTGGGGAACCCCCTTGTTTTCTTCCTGAGCTGCTCAAAAGTAAGTGCAACTCTGTGGTCATTTCAAGACAATTTAACTGCCACCCCCCAGCTCCCTTCTCCCAGCTGACTCTAGTAACCATGTGACTACTTAGATAATAATTAAAAAAAAAAAAAAGGCCAAATCAGTGAGCTGATCTGGTTGACTGCACAGCTTCACACTCCCTAGTGCTGGCTGAAGGAGAAGTCGGAGAGCAGGCAAGGCTGCCCGGCCAGGGCTTGGATTGACTTCGGCAGGAATGCGCTCGAGAGAAATAGGTCAGTTCTCTGACCTCTGGATTGTTTGCGGTGTCCCTAATCCATACGTAATATCACGGATAGCTGAGGTTTTTAACCACTTTTTGGAGCTCGTGCAATGCCGCGTTAAGAGCTGCTGGCGATATTTACCTGCTGGTGTGAGTTGTCCCACCTCTCCATTCCTAATCTGATGCCACCTCAGCGACTGACAGACCAGAACATCCTCCTTCTGAGTTCTTTGTGACGTGTCACTTTTTTTTTTTCTTTTTCCCTGCAGTTTGTGTGGACTCAAAAGCTCATTCAGGTGGTGAAACCATGTTTGTTGTAGG
Source organism: Baryphthengus martii (assembly GCA_013396935.1). NCBI lineage: Eukaryota > Metazoa > Chordata > Aves > Coraciiformes > Momotidae > Baryphthengus > Baryphthengus martii. The sequence continues at coordinate 79,531 of VWZK01018434.1, read as the reverse complement.
TCAAGGACAGACAGGTATTGGGCAGCGCCCGCCACACTTCGGGACGACCGCCTGTCAGCGCTGGCTGGCGGCGCTTCCTCTGGTCTGCTCCGCGTCCTGGTGGCAAACTGGGAGAGTTGTCCAGTTCTTCAAGACCAGCTAACGAAGGCTGGGGTAAACCCGCTGCCGTCTGTCACTGCTGAGTCCGTGGCAGTTCAAAGCTGATCTCCTTGCCCTTGTAGCCAAGAGGGCCAATGGGCTCCTGGGGGGCATGAAGAAAAGTGTGTCCAGTAGGCCTACGGAGGTTCTCCTTCCCCTCTACTCTGCCTTGGGCAGACCACACCTGGAATACTGGATCTAGTTTTGGGCTCCCCAGTGCAAGAGAGACAGGGATCTACTAGAGAGAGTCCAATGGAGGCTATGAGGGTGATGAAGGGACTGGAACATCTCTCCTGTGAGGAAAGGCTGAGAGCCCTGGGGCTGGTTAGTCTGGAGGAGAGAAGCCTGAGAGGGGATCTGATCCATGTCTAGAAATATCTGAGGGGTGGGGGTCAGGTGGAAGGGGCCAGGCTCTTTTCGGTGGTGCTTAGTAACAGGACAAGGAGTAACTGGTAGAAGCTGGAGCCCAGGAGGTTCCACCTCAACATGAGGAGAAACTTCTTTGCTGTGAGAGTGATGGAGCCTGGCCCAGGCTGCCCAGAGAGGTGGTGGAGTCTCCTTCTCTGGAGACTTTCCAACCCCCCCTGGATCTGTTGCTGTGTGGCCTGCCCTGGGTGCTCCTGCTCTGGCAGGGGGGTTGGACTTGATCTCCAGAGGTCTCTTCTAACCCCCAACATTTTAGGATTCCTTTTTTACAGATCCTATGCCACCTGAGTGTCTCCTCCTCCTAATTTTTGGATATTCAGCATGGAGCTCACCGTTCTCACCGAGCTTTTCTGTATGCCATGAATGTCGGTGAACCCTCAGTGCGCTTTTCCAGCTTGACCATAATGAATATGTCAAAATCTCATGAGTAATAGTGATCGTACACAACATAGAAATCACTTCCAAGCTTAGATTTATGTGTCTTTTTCTAAACTTGACACATTTTTCAAGATGAGATCTCAAACTTTCTTCAATCTGAGAAGTGATGGATCATTCTTTTTCCCCGAGTATAAACATTTTTGGCTAAAGACTCATTAAAGACTCAAATTAATAACAGTGTGCGCTGGGTTATTGGTACTGAGACATCTTAGCACATCTTCTAGAGAGATGATAAAGAAGGACTGGAATAATTCAAGGAATTTAATGGAAATTATTTTCCCATTACATTTTAAACAACCGAAAAAAATAGATATGTAATGGGAACGCAGCAATAATTACCAATTCATTTCTTTGTTAAAACAGCAGCATATTTCCTTGCAAGCAGGCTGAGTAAACCAGGATTTGTGATGTATTTAGAATTTTTTAGAACTCTCCATGGTTTTTGTAATGGAATTATCAGCTTATTGACTAAGCCATCATATTTGCCTTTTTATTATGCATAAAAACTGAGCTCTTTTTAGCACGTGATTCTTATTTTTTGGGGAAGAAATTTACATTTCCTGACAGCTATGTTTAATCTGAAATACTAATGTGGTTTTGAGTGCCTTTTCTTTTCGACTAGGCGGCGGTGCAGCCCATCCAAAGGTGGCACAAATTTCTGAAACTTTTTTACTCTGACTTTTAATGGGAAGCACAAATAACCCCCTTCAACAGCAATTCCCCTCCTCTGCAGGGGGAATCCAGAAATAAGTAGGAAGCCTGCATTATAATAATCATTATAATACGTATTTTACCTGCCCACATAATAAAGTGAAAGAACATAAAAAAAAAAAAGGCGGTGTTATGCTGGGAAATGTAAATCAGGTGGCAGATTTTGATGATGACTCTGTGGGATACTCTCAGCCTGCTTTGCATAGATCAGGAGCAGCCGAAGTCGAGCGGTCTTGTCGGTGGTGATTAACTTCTGCCTCGTCAGCCCTGGGCAGCCTGCTGAAGTTCACAGCCGGTCACACACGTGCCAAAGTGGCTCACAACTGGAGTACTTTTGTAGCTCTGGGAGCTTGAGGCGTATTTTTTATTTTTTTTTTACTAAAATGAGGATTTTTAGAGATCTCTACGTTCCTCAGCTGTCTCAGTATCGCTCAACTCACTAAAAAAAAAAAGACAGACATACTTGCACCGTTGGAAATAATAATCTGAATGCAGTCGTTCCTTTACCCAGTAAAACTTGGTCATTAATTCATTCGACAGATTATTTGTAGAAAAAGTGAATCAACACCTTTTCTTGTCGTGAGTAGAAATGTTGTGGGGTGAATGTAGGAGAAAAACTACAAGAAAAACAGATGAATCTCAGCTTCTGTGCTGAGAACAAGAAGAAAAAAAGAATAAAAAGAGAATAGAATAATATAGAAGAAAGGGAAGGATGGGGAAGAGGGGGAAGAGAAGGATGGGGAAGAGGGGGAAGAGAAGGATGGGGAAGAGGGGGAAGAGAAGGATGGGGAAGAGGGGGAAGAGAAGGATGGGGAAGGATAAAAAATGAGAGTATGGAAGGAAAAGAGAAGAAAAGGGCAATCTGGAAGGAAAAGAAAGAAACTTTTTTCTTATCTATGTTCCTTTTCTACTTTCCATTTAGTTATCTTAGTCTACCTTTTATCCTTTGCCATGACTTGTGTTTCTCTTTGCTAAAATAATCTTTATTTTCCTGTTGGATGCTTCTTCCTTCCTCTGCGTGCTCTCTCATTCCCACCTGCTGTTGTTTTCCCTCTCCACCTTCCTGCTTTTGGCATTTTCAGAAGGCAAAATGATGAGGACACCCCATTGTCTGAGAGTCCTCTTTACAAATACACGGAAAATGCCCCTCATCTGCTTCCCAGCCTGTGGTCCAAGTGGGATCTGTGACCCAGGGGGACTCGTTGCAGCAAAGCTCAGCTAATAGCTGGCTTTGCTAAAATGTGGCTTTACTCATCCTGCCAACCCGTCCGGCGGCGTCACCGGTTTTGTCCCAGTGCTTATCTGACCTGTGGTGACCTGCAGCACAGAGCTTACTTGGTAGACAACCGAGCTTTGCTAAAAAAGCTGTTAGTTTGGGGCCGTTCTAGTGGTGACCAGAGGATTAAATAACCCTGCAAGAGTGGGAGCGTAACCTCACCCATCAACCGGCCGCTGCTTTGGGTGAGCAGTGATGTCTGAGGTCTTCCTTCACCTTGGTAGTGTAGCTCTGTGCTTGTCAGGACATCTTGAGTGAACAAAAAGACTGGGTTTAATTTTTTTATGTTTATACATTTGCACTAGAACTTCTACCTGGAAAAAAAAATAAATATATTTAGCCTTGAAGTGGTCAGGCAGTTGGATTAAATGATCGCTATAGGTCCCTTCCAGCTGAAATAATTCTCTATATGTATAAAAACCCCATATATTTTGAAAAAAAATGCTTCTAACTAGAGTTAAGTGTCCAAGAACATGAAGCCTGACTGAAACTGAAGCCACAGCTTTTCATTTCATTCTTGCTTACACTGAAGTTTGAGGCCCTCAGATAAGCACGTTTCACAGGGGTAGACATGACAGCTTTCAGTAATTTTCAAGTATTTTTCTTGAATGTTTTCAATACATTATTTAATTTGGCTGGTTTCTTATTAAAAGGTGACAAATGAGTGTGCTCTCTTACTGCTTTTATGTTTCATCAATTTTCTTTGACAGTTGTTTGTTCCATTTTAGGAAGGCCGTTGGTGTAACGAGGTTTATTTTTGTGCCGGTCTTTAATGGTGTCCCATCCTCCCCTTCTGTTGGACTGGATCAGCAGGGAGTTTTTTTTCCAAAATGCTGTCTAAAATACTTTCAAAACCAAGCTGTGATCTTGTTTCCTTGTCTAATTAGACTGAAAACCACCTCAGAATGAAGCATAAAGCTTTTGTGCCCAGGTAATCGTTCAGGGATCGGGACCCATCTGCAGTCCCAGTTGTAGTGATAGTAGTGTTGAGAGTTTAGAGAATCATCTTCTCTGACTATTCTGGTCTAACCCTGTTTAGCTGTGATTTGAATTTCTTATCCAAAACAACTTTCTTATCCAGAGCAGCACAAAGTTTTGTAGCCAAGAGCTGAGTTGACCGGAGCAGATGAAGGAATTGAAGCAGGTCAGCAGACTGCGTGGCTGTCGTTGCTGTAACTTCAGCTTTCATTTCACAACTTGGGGAAGGACCTTGTACCAGGTTTGGAGGAGAGACTTTTGAGTGCGCTATTCCACTGGACAGGGGGGAAAAAAATAAATATGTAGGCAAGAGGATTCTGGCAGGTTTTCGAGGTACAGGAGCAGCGATCAATCACGCAGAAGTCTTGCTGTCGTGAGTTGCGATGGGAAGAGAAATCTGTAAGTGATGCTATTAATCAGCAACAAAAGAGCTGTCCAAGTGGTGGAAACGGATCAGAAACCTGAAGCGGTCCGAAAAGTTTTTCTGGAAGTTGTGTGCAGCTTTACAAAAGGACTGGGAAAGCAGGGAGAGTCGCTGCAGGTGGTGGGTGATGCCCAGTGATGCTGAGCAGATAAGGGGCAGCAGCTCAAATCTAGAGAAGATATTTCTGATAGCCCAGAGAGGTGGTCAGAGCCCCATCCCTGGAAGTTTTTCAGGCCGGGTTGGATGGGGCTCTGGGCAACCTGCTCTAGTGGGAGGTGTCCCTGCCCGTGGCAGGGGTTTCGAACTCGATCTTCAACATCATTTCCAGCCCTGACAGCTTTATGATTCTATGATTCTCCTTTAAATGATTGATTTGATTTATTTTACTGGTGGTTTTTTTGAGCACCTTTGAGAGCTTTTTCCTTCATCTGGGGCAGCCCGTGGTTTGCAAGCTCTACTAATTATAAGGCAGCAGGAATTGAACCAGAGTAATAAAAGCACAGGGCTGCAGGTTGCCTTTCAACCAAAGCCGAACTTTGATAAAGACCAACCGGGAGATACCTTTTATAGATGAAAATTAGATGGGTCTGCAGACTTAAAGTGTTGATTGGGGAGCAGATAATTGTTATCCCACGTACTCATTTCTCTGTGTTCTCTCTGGGGAGCTGTACGCAGACCGCGGAAGGTACCTTGTGCCGCTGGGTTGAAAAACCACAGTCTTTGCTTTTGAGCGTAGACAGATGTCAATGGCAGGGCTGTTAATATAAAATTCATAATACAAATTTGTTAGTTTAAGCCCTCACCAAGGCCAGTCTTTGAGGAGAAAGTCCACGTGTACATTTGTTTGTACGTGTCAGGGTAAGGGGAGTCGCAGTCTAGTTTGGGATGATCCATCGGGGATCGGTGGCTCCTCTTCAAAACTTGGGAGTTGGGGGGGTTATTTTTTGCATTCCTTCTCTTGACTTCTGTGCCTGTGAGTATTGAAGACTTGTGTTTTCCGCTGAGTTGTCGCTTATTCTGCAGAACTTGCCAAATACTTCGCCCGGGGAGTGCTGTTACTCTCTCCAGCTTTGGTGTCAGCACTTGTTTTCTTAGCAAAATTCTTGTCTTTGGTCTGATAAAAAAGAGAAACTTTCAATAGTCTTTTTTTAATCTGGGTGGTTCGGACAACCACGTAGAAAATGTGGTTGATGAATGAAGTTCTTAAAATGAGACCCCTGCTTGAGTTCAAGTCTGCATTAATAGCTTGCTGCTTTTTTTTATATATATCTCATTTTACGTAACACTCAAATAATCTTGTTTTAAAACCCTTGAAGGCTGTCANAATAGCTTGCTGCTTTTTTTTATATATATCGCATTTTACGTAACACTCTTGTTTTAAATAATAATAATAATAAATAATAATCTTGTTTTAAAAGCCTTGAAGGCTGTCGGGAAATTAGGAGCATCACTTTTTTAAGTAGTTCATGTACTTGTATAAAGAAAACATTTCATCTGAGACATGGTCTTTCAGCTCTTGATTTTGCAAACTAAATCCCAACGGGAACTGTACCTTTTTGGCTTCTCGAAGAACACTGAAGACTAATGTCTGGAGCCAATACTGACATTTTTTTTCCTCTTGTTCAGAACATCTGTGGCATCTTGTCTTTTGGATTCAGCTTCCCTCGGCCTGTACGTTGCTAAATTCTTCCAGCTGTCAGGACTAGCACAATTCTAACGCATTTGAAAAGCATATTCGTAGTGTATTAAGTCTCCTTGACCAAAGTGGCGATGAATTAGTGTTTTCATTACGCTCCAGATTAAGTCTTCTAAATTCTACAGGTATATAAATAGAGTAATAAACCCACTTAAGCGCTTGTACGCTCCGGGAGCGTCGCTTAAGCTTTTTAGAGTTTATTTCTCATAATATTGTTTTTATACTTGGCCAAAACCGAGGGGTTTCTTGCTTTCTGGGGACTGAATTATGCTTTCATTTATATACCCGGTGAGACAATGAAATTATGCTAAAACACTTTTAGGTCAACCTTCAAAGGATCCGGTTCTGTAAATATCAGCTTTTTGTCAGAGGATTTCCACACTCTACTACCAGGAGCTTTTAGTGTTAGAGCTGGAACACAGAGAGATAATTTATTTTACCTTCTAGGTCTTTAGCAAAGACCATTTCCACGCGGTTTATCTCCCGGTGCGCGCTACCATTTTAGGTAATATTCAAAGAATTGGTTTGAGTGGCTTAATGTTTGTTTGCTTTCTCGGAAATGCTTGTCCCAGATTCAATTCAAGTGGTTTCCAGATTAACTTTACTGATACTAAAATCCTTTCTAATTCCCCCACCAAGAGCCAGCAAAACCTCACGGCGTCGCGTGGGGCGGGGAAACGCTGGATTTTTCTCGTCGGGAAAACCAGTTTTTATATGAAATCGATGCTACCGGTTCAACTGCGGGTGCCGAAGTGGACGATGCCGCAGGATCTCGGTATAATTGGAATATTTAGAGTTTAACTGTTGAGGAGATTGGAGCAGCAGAAGAATGACATATGGCAAAGCTTTTTCTTAGCTGCCGGTGCGCGGAGCAACCCCCAAAGTTACGTAAATAAATGTATGTGCTCCGGTTGATTTGTTTGACTATTTCCTTTTAGTTTGGGGTTGGTTTTTTTTTTTTTTGTCTCCAGCTGGTAACTGTGATCTCAGCTACAACTCCTTCGTGTGTGAGGGTCAAAGCATGAGTAAGAGCCTCTTAATAGAGGACGGTGGGAGTTGTAGAGAAGGGAAGACAGGAATAGAATCTGCCTGAGCGTTTTTTCTGTTCAATTGGCAGTTCTGTAAAACGAAGGAAAGGATGAAAATGTTGACGCTGGCGTTTGCTCTGGGCTCTTCTGATGGATGGAGCTGGATGGTAGGAAACAATCCGCCGGGAAGGAGGAGCTGTAGTTCCCAAACAGTGAATCTTTGCAGAGATTTGTGCTTGCTGTAGATGAAGCGAGGAGGAACGTCGTGTCGCCGTGGCTGGGGACAAGCGTGCGCTTTTCCTGCACGCCTGTCCTTCCTTCCCAGGGTATCTCTCCAGGCTGGAGAAACGTGGAAGCTCCCTTGGATGGCTTGCTGGGCTCGTGGACAACCTAAGTTTCTAGAATTGTTAAAGCTAGCTCCTGAATATTCAAAATCAAGTTAGCTTGAATATATTTGGTGAGCCAGTGTGGATTTTAAGGGAGTTACCAGCTCTACTTTTTATCTTCTGTTTTTGCAGTGGCTATAGGAATGTACCAGTCTACTTTTTAAATTTATTTTATTTTTTTTTTTGCTATTGTGGCTAGTACAGAATGTTCTAAAGCTTTATTCCTTTATCTTTTTCTTTTTTTTTTCCGCCCCACTCTCACGGGAAGTGGATTGGTGTGGATGTACAACACGCTGCTTATTCTGCACAGGCTTCATCGCCAGGGTTGTAGAGTACTTGAGATTTCGTCACATTAGCTTTCAAATTAGCGTCCCTTGCACTTGAACGTTACAGGTTTCCGTGTGGAGAGTCAGCAGCAAGGGTGAGCAGTGTCTGGTGTGGTGCAGGTAGCTTGTACAACCTGCAGAAAAGAGATTTTTTGGTTCTGTATAACGTGGACTTGCAGATTTTTGCCTGAATATTTTCTTTTATGCCTATAGGTAATTGTTTTTTTATTTTATTTCTAAGGATTGGACCTATCCCATGAGGAGAGAGATGCAGGTATGACACGCTTTCATTTGCTGTTTGAGTCAAAACCTGTGGTCTGTTCTGGAAAAAATGCCTAAAAAAACCCCAAACTGGTACCAAAATCAGTCTTTAGGGATAAAAAAAAAAAATATCATACAGCACCATGGGAGAGGTGTGCCAGGGCCACCAGCTTGGAGGGCATGTGTGCTTGAGTCTGCTGAGCCAGTACTGAAAAAAAAAAAAATTTATTTTTTTTTTGTTGTTGTCCATCAGAATCTCTAAATTATTTTGTTTTTGTCTTTCTAAATTTTTTTAGGAGATGGTTGTTAAAAAACAAAGCTCCAATACGTTTTTAACTTAAATTTGGTTGAAAGGAAGTGGTCTCAAGTAGGATGGACCATTAAAACCTTTCCTACTGTGGTGTCAGCCGGATCTTTGCACAAGATAAGATCTACTGACCTAGATGTCTTTATTGGTGGGGAGATAAATGGTGAAAAATTGGTATTTTCCTTTTACTAGGGCAAAGCTGGAAGACTTACCATACATGTAGCTGTGTTTTTTTTTTGGTTTTTTTTTTTTTTGCATGAGAACTATTTGGAATGAATTACAAGACATGATTATTTCCCAAGTTAGAGATCCCTTCATTTGATCTGGGGCTGGGGTGAGATGCTGTAATCTAATTGGAACTTGGTCCAAAGAAAGGACTTGATTCCTGTTCCAAAACAAGATCTCTTGCACAAAGATCATGTTTCTTTTATTCTGCCAAACCGATTTTCCCCTCCCCCCGCCCCGTTGTCCTGTTATAAACGACACTTGATAACACATCTCACTAATCTATAAATGACTTGTTTCCATGACCATAGTCTGAGTGCAAAGTATTATTTCAAATAATTTTGAGTTGATATTAAATGTCTGTTCTTTTGCCTCCTAGGAAATTTTACCTGGGTTATTTTTAGGCCCATATTCTTCAGCTATGAAAAGCAAGGTATGATTTTTCAGAATAGTATCGCATAAGGAAACTTTACTGCGCTGATTTGATTTGTTACTGGGGAGATATGTTCAAGTGTTATCTCTATAGGTGTAATCTTGGTTGCAATCCTGAACTGGAATGCGAAAGATGCCAGAGGAGAAGTAATAAGAGGTGCTTTTATGGGGTGGTTCTTTCAACCTGCAAGATTATTTGACTGGGACTGGTGTCGATGCCCCCCCTTTCCAGAGTGAATCTGAACTACTGCCTCAGGCACATCCCAGGGTGGTTGGCACTTGAAATACTGCATTTCCATAACAATCATGTGAGCTAAAGGGTTATTGCAGGAGGAAAAATGAAAATAAGAGCCCAATTAATTTTTTTTTCATGTGGTTAGAAGTTCTTTGCCTGTTGTGCACTCACACAATTCAGCTAAGTCAGCTTCACAAAGCAGAGAAAAAGGCAAATAGAAAGGGATTTGCACACTAATTTCAGCGAGTGTTCCTGTGGGAGCTTTTTGTATTAAAATTGAGTCGTCTTAGTTAAGCTTGATTGTAGTTTTTCTTAGGAAAAGGTGACTCGCTTAAGACTTGCACATCACTGATCAGACAATCCGATTTCCTATGAAGTGCTGCAGCACAAATCAGAACTGCCAACTCCACACATATGCAGTAAAATAAAACAAATTACATCTCCAGTAAAGACAAGCACCTCTAAGACAAAGCAAACTTACCTCCTAGCTTCAATGATCTTACTTTCGCTGGCCTGATTCCAGCAAGAATCCGAAGCTAGCTGAAAATCCCTCCGTCGGGTAGGGACTTGTGATTTCAGGCAAAATTAAAGGTGGGCAGAGCCAAGTAAGTTCATTGAATGCTGCCTTTACTGCCTGCTCTTTCTGTCCTTGGTAGGAATGGGTTTTCTTGCAGCTCCTAATGGTTGTGCTTTGTCTTCTTGAAAGACTAAATTGATCCCGCTTTGCTTCGAATATTAGAAAATTAACTCTGACTTTCCTTGAGGACATGATATAGTCCTATTTTTGTATAGCTATTCTTCTTATTACCGTGTGATAGAGGGTTTTGTAATTTTTTTTTTTAATTTTTAAATATTTTTTTCTTTCTCCACAGCTACCTATACTTCAGAAACATGGAATAACCCATGTAATATGCATACGGCAAAACATTGAAGCAAACTTTATTAAACCAAACTTCCAACAGTTATTTAGGTGAGAAATTATCAAGATTTTTTGTGTGTGTGTGTGTGTGTTAGTGTCCTTTCCAAGTATTTCCACATGGTCAAATCTATTTGAAAAATGTGCTGAGGTGTAGAAAGACCGTGAAGTTTACTCATCCTGCTAAACTCCAGATGTAGGCAAGTCTACAAATGAGAAGCGTTCGTTAGTTTGCCGTAAATGTCTCTGTGTTTAAAGCTGTTTGTTCTGAGTACTCTTCGTCCTGCTAATCAAACATTTGAGATCATTTAATCAGAACACGTGTATCTCTGAAAAAGTTGCATAGAGCCCCAGAAAAAAACCAGCATCCTGCATTTACACGCCGCCGGGAGCCTGTGAGTATGTAGCACGCGGTTTTTCAACCGACGTTGAGTCACCTGTAGCGCAGCCCTTGTATATTCCTTCCACTCTGAGCAGTGACTTTTGTCAGGGGATTCTGGAGAAGGTTCTTCACTTCCTTCCTCACAAGAGCAGCAGCTCCAGAAGCTGCTTGCTTGTAGAAGTTTCCAGAAAGCAAAACCAGGAGGGTAGTTTTGGCTTCCTCCTGCAGGTTTGAGTACCGTAGCGGGGCCGAATCAGCTCTACGGGTACCGGTGGCAGCAACTCGGCATTATCCTGTACTCACAGCAACTGTTTTCATTGTAGGTATTTAGTCTTGGATATTGCAGATAATCCAGTTGAGAATATAATAAGATTTTTCCCTATGGTAAGTATATGTGTGATAATGGGAATGGGTTGGGAATGGAGGTGCCCAGGAAGAGTTTTCTGAACTAACAGATACCAGTTTCAAATTGGGAGTAGCCAGCCTGAGACACCTGGAAGGGCTGCCAGCTCTAAAGTGACGTTATTATTATTATTGCCACTTCAGTAAGAGTAATTAACTCCTTTTTACATGTGTAGAAGCTGAGGCAGAGTTGTAAGAGCTGCATCTTTTCATGGCCTCTAAAAAAAAGGAAAAAAAAACCTAAAAAAACCTAACGGTCTCAAAACAAAGACATCAGCTCATGGAAGAATGCTGGAGAACTCAGCCTGTAGGACGGTTATTTGTTGAGCCCAAGAGTTTTTACATCTCTTCTATCAAATCCTAAACCAAATTCAACAGAAAATAATAGCTAGTTGGTGTAACTTAAGTTTTACAGCATCTCGAAACATGTTTGCTGTAGAGGAATTAAAAAATAACTTTAAGTTAGACAGTACCCATTCCATGCTGACCTTTGGAAATAGCTGAAAAACTAAGGGCTTGTTTTATGATTTTGTTTCTTTATTTTCCCTTAGTTGGCAGCAGAGCAAAAGCATTTTGTTCCTTTCCACACCAGAAAAAAACCACAACAAACTACAAACAGACCCCAAAACAAAACCCCACCATAAAGCTCTTCTGGCTTCTCTGTATATGGCAGAGGTGGTCACGTGTCTGCAGAATAAGGGGGCAAATCATTTAATCAAAAAGGGGGCAAAAGCTTCTGGCTTTTCTGAAGTGTGTTCTAAAGCATAATGGCATTTCTAAAATATATTCTAAAATATGATGGCATTTGATCAAACAATGTCTTTTGCAAATCTGATCATTACCAACATCTTAAAAACCTACCAACGCAGAGCTACTAAGAATTTTCCCCACAAGAAATTATTTAGCTTTTTGCTTTTCTCATCTAATGAGCTATTTGAAGCTGACAATATTCCCCAGACCTCACTACATCCCATCTCACCCTATAGATTGATTCCATTTATTTCTATAACTGAAAATACCCTTGGAGAACATTTAGGAAGATGCAGGTGTCAGCGGAATGATCCAGACCACGGTGCTGTTGATACGTGTGGGTGTTTTGTTTGGGGTTTTGGGGTTGGTTTGGTTGTTGGTTTTTTTTTTCCCCAACTGTTAAGCAAAGACGTTTGGAATTTAATTAAGTGTTTTTAAAAAAAACCAAGTCCATTTAAAGCGATGTCCAAGTCTGTGTAAACTGTGTATTATCAGCACTATACAAAGACCATTACAACAATTCCACCCAATTTAAAGGCCAGTGGCAATGACATCGAAAATAATCTGAAACTTTGAGTCTTGTAATCTTTTTCTTTTTAGACTAAAGAATTTATTGATGGAAGTTTACAAAGTGGAGGTAAAATCATATTAACTTTTTTCCTTTGCTTACTAATAACGTTGCTGTTACATACCACTCAGTTTTAAAGCTTTATTAGAGGCTCTTGACCATGAGGCTTTCTTAAATTTGGGGGTTTATTGTGCTTGACTTGAACTGTATTTTACAATTCAGAGCAAAGTTCTTTCCTTTTGCCTCTGAAAACAAACCTCTTTGTAGATCTAGTTTCTTTTTCAATTTAAACACAACTGTGCTCTGTGCATGAAGGTTTGGTTTGTTGTTTTGTTGGATTTTTTTGTTGTTGTTGTCGTCCCTTCTTCTGAAGTAGAGCCTTAAATGTGCGTTGTGGTCCTGGAATGCAGGTTCTGTTACTCAAAATCCTCAGAGGAGCAGGAATCCATGTATCCCAGGGCAGCAATGGCCAGAGGGTAGTTAGTAATCTAGAAGTAAGACCCATCTGTTACTTGTAGGACGTCCCTTGCTACTATCTAGTTCTCTGTAACAAGATAAAACTACACTTCAAAGAATTTTCTTCAGGCTGCACAAGTATGGATGGTTGGTTTCTTTTTCCTTCTTAGGCAAAGTTCTTGTCCATGGAAATGCAGGGATTTCTAGAAGGTAAGAAACTATCCATCCTGATTAGTGAGTTGATTTTTTTTTTTAACAGTAGAAATAGATTTTGCTAATTTTTTTTTCTATTTTTTCAGTGCTGCCTTAGTTATTGCATACATAATGGAAACATTTGGGGTGAAGTACAGGTAAGAACAGAACGTGGTCGTGTACTTAATCATTTGTCTGAGAGTGCTTCAGTACAAACAAGAAGTCTGATAAGTCTGCAGGTGTTAATTTTTTTAATTGACGGGGTGTAAGCCAATAATAATTTTGGAGGGAACAACAGTTGTGTGTTGATACATAAGCCAGTTACCTACTCTTGTTACATACTGAGATTGAGGGGAAGGCTTTACGTGGGGCAGATGATCCCTTTTCACTTGACTGCAGGTTTGTTTACATCCTTTCTCGAAGAAGCAGCAGGTACCTGCTGCTCACGGGAGCAGGATACCAGCCTACCTAGATGGAGGGGCTAGGAGAGGTCCCAAGAGGCTGTTCCAAGTCGCACGTTGAAAAAACAGGCCAGCAAGCTGAGGATTGGGGGTGGGCAAATAGTATTTTACAACTGCTGCTTCCTATTTTGCCCCATTTCAGTTCTACAGACCAATTCTGAGAAGCTTTTAGGGGTGGTGGATTTCCTCAGAACTGATAATCAGAAGGAAGATTCCTGAAACCACAGCGACTTTTGTCACGGTCTGTTTTCCACCAAGTATTTTCTCTCTCTTTCTCTAAGGGACGCATTTACTTACGTTCAAGAAAGAAGATTCTGTATTAATCCTAATGCTGGATTTGTCCATCAACTTCAGGTGACTTTTTTTTTTCTGGTCATAACTCAAAAGCCATTTGATGAATCATCTTCCTGTAAGACAGCTGTTTGTACTTAGGCTTAACATTTACTGTAAGAGTACCCTTCAAGTCAATGTCAGAAGCTGTAGTGGAGCTGGGGAGGAAGATGAGTAGGTACCTACTTCATTAGACTTAAGCTTTAGACAAAGCAAATCCAGGAACGGAGGAGAAACAAAACTCCTGGTTTATGCCGTGATTAAGAGGCTCCGAAACAACACCACTGGTGGCCAAGTGAGTGCTGTGCCACATGGCAGTGACACTTGGTGACAATTCCATTCATGGAGGATGGAGTTCACAGGTCTGAAACATCAAACAGTGGTATCTTGAAGTGGCTTTATCGTATTCCAAGAGCCTGTTGGGTGAATGGTGGGCAAACATCAGCACGTTGAAACACATTTGCAGCGTCTCCACTGTTAAAATGACCGAATAGCCTGATTTTTGTGGTTTGCTTTCGAAGTAACTCCTGTGAGGAGTTGTTGCGTAGTGCTGGAAGTGTGACAGGTCGCTGGAAGTGTGACAGGTCACTGGAACTCAACGTCAAGGCCATGTAGGGTTTGTCCTTGTAACAAATCTCTGAAGCTACTGTACCCAGAGCTTGGTTTGTTCCTGCTGCCTGAGTTGCCTTCTGGGAGCAACAGTGAGTTCTCTAAACATTGTCACAGAGTTGTTTTACGTGAAGTTTGATCTCTTACTTAAAAACATTTCTTATCATTCTCTTAAGTTTTCCTTTGCTCTATCTTCCTGGCAGTTTGTTGTTCATGTCAAAGCAACAGAGTTTTCCTCCTCTAAGTTCTCTGCCTTCCTATAAAATACCCTCTAGTCCATCCCAGTGAGCTCTCTGAATTAGTTGTTCTCATCCTCACTGTGAGGGTGCTGAGAGCCTGGCCCAGGTTGCCCCGAGAGGTGGTCGCTGCCCCATCCCTGGCCCCATTGCAGGGGAGGTTGGCTGGGGCTCTGAGCAACCTGCTCCAGTTGCAGATGTCCCTGCTCCCTGCAGGGGGGTTGGACCAGATGACCCTGAAAGGTCCCTTCCCACCCAAACATTCTGTGATAGGATTCTATAATCCTTACAAAGCATTATGCCAAATTAACAGCAATACGCATTCCTAAACTTTTTCAGGAATATGAAGCCATCTATCTAGCAAAATTAACCATCCAGATGATGTCACCGCTGCAGCTGGAGAGATCCCTCTCGGTTCCACCGGGCACTACAGGTCAGAAGCTTCTCCTGTTGTGTCTGATGCCTCCTGCCCTACGGGGAATTGTGAGGGGACTTTTGCCCTCTCTAAACATCCAGCAGCAGCAAATCTCCAGTTTTTGGGAGGGGGGTGGCTGTAAATAATGTCACTTTAATCACCTAGAGGTGTGCCAGGAGCAACCCCTGCTGAAGGTCAGTGAAAACAGAGTGTGTGAGGGGGGGAGAGGTAAAGAGAGTGCAAAAAATGGTGAGTTCTAGGAAATTTCCACTTGGAGAAGGGTGGGGTGGAAGTTCTGTCAGCAAGTGGCTGTTGAAAAGCTGAGGGTCTCCAAAAGGTAGAGGTGGTGTCTGCCCTGTAATCCTTCTATCCCCTCCCCTTCCTCTCACCTTTGGCAGGGAGCTTAAAGCGAATGCACGAAGAAGATGAAGATCTTGGAACCATGCAAGTGGCAGCGGCACAGAACGGATGAGACCTGAGGACAAGCACCGTTTGTATTGCAAATTCCTGCCAAGAAAGGTGAAGAAAACTAGGGGGGGAAAAAACAAACACACACAAAAACAAAACAAACACAAAACCAAGAAAAAAAACAAATTAATGCAAACCGATGAACACACACACACGGCTTCTTTTCAATTACATGTTGCTTTCAGATGTAAATCTGCCTCTGCAACACACTAAGCATCATTTTTAAGATGTTGGGACTTCTTGAATGAATAGATGGCACTGATTGTTTTACTCCTTTTTTACACTTTACAGTTTTATTCTAAACCAAGATTTTTGGACTTGCAAAGAGGTATTATTGCAATAATGCACTTTTCATACTTGAAATTTCTTTATTTGTATGATATAAAGTTATTACTTTAAACAAAATGCAAGCGGGGGGGGATTTGTTTATAAAGTTATTTGTGTAATTTATAACAAGAGACTTTAGTAAAGAAAAAGTTTGCTAAAACTCACCTTGTTCTCAGTATCTATTATGGTTGTGCTTGTAGAAAGGTGCTTGATGAACTGCTGACAGCTGAGCAACAGCAGTGACCTAATTGGTATTTCACTCTTTGCCTCCTTAGAAAACCTCATTAGATACTGAATTATTTTGAGACTGACACCCAGACCAACTTCAGACAAAATACTGTTCTAAAAATGCCACCGTGTTTTACACAAGTTCAAGTTTAACCAAGCACTGATTAATTACTTACTAAAATAGTCACGTGCTGAGTTAATAACAGAGGGCGGCTACCGATTTTCCGCACATGGAGACTGAATTCTCTTAGCTAACGTTCAGCTGCTTGCTAAGTTAGTTCTAGGCTGGTTTAAGTTGAACAAACCAGTATGGCCCATCGGTCTGCTAGAATAGTGTGTCTTCAACGGGGTAGTGAAGGAGTAATTCCCTTTGTCAGACAGGAGTTGCATCATTTGAGGTAAAAGTAGGGTTGGTATTTGAAAACCAAGGCCCAAAGCACTGCCCTTAAGGGTATCAAGACCTAAAAGATTTACCTTGGCTCCTGTAAAGTATTAAGAGTCAGTTCAGGCCACACTTACCAGTGCTTTAGAGTTTTCAAACTGGGCAGCTGGGAGAAGAGCGGGTGTATTTGGGAAAGCGGAGCTTGTCATTAGACTGTTTAAATGGAGAGCAGATGGGCTGAAGAGAGTTAGAATCATAGAATCATTCAGCTTGGAAGAGACCCTTGGGATCATCCAGTCCAACCATTAACCCTGCTCTCCAAAGCTCACCCCAGCACCACATCTAAATGACCTTTTGACACCTCCAGGGCTGGGGACTCAGCCACCTCCCTGGGCAGCCTGTTCCAATGGCTGACCACTCTTTCTGGGAAAAATTTGTTTCCTAGCTTCTGGTCTAAACCTCCCCTGTTGCAGTTTGAAGCTGTTCCCTCTTGTTCTGTCACTAATGACCTGTGAGAAGAGACCAGCACCAACACTGTCCTCTCAGGCAGTTGTAGAGAGTGAGGAGCTCTCCCCTCAGCCTCCTCTTCTCCAAACTAACCAGCCCCAGCTCCAATCGCTCTCCGTAAGATTTATTCTCCAGGCCCTTCCCCAGCTTCGTTGCCTCCTCTGAGTTGACTCTCTATAAAAACCATCTGGGGCTCTGAGCCTCCAGCTGTCTCCTGTAACCCAACAGAGCTGCCTGCCAGGGCCAGTGTCCTCTGCCAGCCTGGGAGTGACACACGCTTTGAATCTCGAAGGTAAAAATCTAAACATCAAAGCCATTTTGTACTCTGAGGATCTCTTCTGATGTTGCCTTTTGCCTGTTTACTTTGCAGAAGTTTCTGCCTGGCTTTGTGGATTGGAGGCGAGTTGACCACGCCTGTCATTTGCTGATCTTTGCTTTAGTCCCTGATCCTCTGCCTGGTCCTGCAGCTCCTCAAAGGCTCGCTGAGGAACGTTCCCTCCAGAGCAGCTCTGAGCTCTTGACCTCTCTCGGGGCTCCTACAAAGAGTTAGTAGCTTCTGGTGCCTGCTGCTAGAACAGCTGTTGGTGCCACCGGAGGAGGAAATCCTCCTGCAGTAAATCAGGGCTTTTTTTAGCTGAGCCAGGACACTGGGTGAGGCTTTATGGCCTCATAACCTCTTCCGGTGTGGAATGGAAGCGCTGCCGTTCACCCTGCAGCAGCACTTTGCCTGCGTCGCTGATGAAGCAGCACAAATCCCTCAGGGAAAAAAAAAAAAATCTTTAAGAGATGACTGATGCTTTAGTAAGGAAATTTTCAGCTTGGGAACAAAAAAAAAAAGGCAGTGTGACTGTTATCTCCCGAAGAACTCCCGAGGTGTCAGGGATGAGCTGACCAGCTCAGCGGGCAGCGCTGGTTCTGTGGGGGTAGGATTTATTGACTGACTGTCTCTCCAAGAATGCATCTGGGGGGTTGGGAAATCCTGGCTGGGATGTGTCACCACGAGGCTACCACGGGGCAGCAGTGGGGTTCCTGGATGTCTGTCTGTCTGTCTTGCACAGCTCACCCCACGCTGCCAGCTACCAGCTTCTGATGAAAAGGGTGGGAACTGGGCGGGGAAATAACATAAAATTGCTTTTGTTTTGGGTCCCTCGGGAAGGGGGTAGGGATGAGAGACAGATGGGAGAACGCTCTTGATTCATCCACCTCTTCCCTGCCAGAGGCTTGTTCATGTCTAGTCTGGTTCTGTTATCTCACCAGGGTCCTGGTGCTTCCCTGGGGAGGCTGTTTCACAAACTAACAAGCTTCATGACTAATGATTTTCCAGCACTCTTTTTTTTTTTTCTTTTTTTTGTTTTTTTCATGCCATTACCCCCTACTGCTGCCTCCTCCAGTCATTCTGCTCTGGCTGCTGCCTTGTAGATAACAGCCTCTCAGATCCTAAGGGATTCTTGAGACTCGTTTTCCTCACATCTATTATTAAGCCTTTTATTTAAAAGTTCTTGACATCTGTCTCGTTTAGCTTAGTGCCAGCAGGTATTTCAATTACTGTTTGCTCTCGGAGGTTAAACCAAAGGTGGGAACTGCCAGCAGGGACCCCTCACTTTGCCCTGAAGAGGGGCAGCAGAAGTTGAATTTTCTCCCTTTTCCAGGTCCGGGCACAAAGCTGTAGGATCCAGACCTTTGGGGAATCCACAAGTGCTCAAGTTCCCTTTCCAGCTTAGGGGAAGCAGAGGGAAGGAGCTGAGGATTTCCTCCCCAAAAAATGAAATTGAGAGGAGACAACAGTCAACCTCTGGAAAAGCTGGTAGTTAAGTTAGGGTTGATTTACTGAGATTTTCTGAGGACTGCCTGTGGCCTTTCAGTATTTAAAGGGGACAGACTTTGGAGCAGGGCCTGTCGGGACAGGACAAGGGGGGATGGGTTTCAACTAAAAGAGGGAGATTCAGACTGGAGAGAAGGAAGAAATTTGTTGTGTTAGGGGTGGTGAGAGCCTGGCCCAGGTTGCCCCGAGAGGTGGCTGATGCCCCATCCCTGGAGTCTGCCCTTCTCCTGGAGCTCCAAGCCCAAGCTTTCAGCCCCAGACCTTTGCTTTACAGAGATCTAAGGTGGGCACACAATCACTTGCACTTTTCATTAACTCTTAAGGAGGGCCTGGAGCTGTTTAGATGGTGTAGATATCATGGAATTCAAATAATCCACTTTAATAGAAGTTCAGAATTAATTAAAACCGAGAAAGGCAAGAAAATCCAGCTGGGGCATTTGAGCCAGGCCTAAATGAGTAACTGATTCTAAACAATTAGTTTGGAGTTGGGCCTTAAGTCACTTGGACGTTGGAAGCGCAGCTCTCCCTCTGGGGAGAACGCCCCTAACAAAATGGGGTGGCTAGGCCAAAATGCAAACTCCAGCAAGTTTCAAAATGTGTGATTTTCCAAAAAAACCCCAAAAAAACAACAAACCAAAACAACCAAAAACCACACAGGCATTTACAACAGAAAGACAACAGGTCCGGGCTGACTGTGGACCCCTCCCGCCGAGCGCAACCCAGCGACGCGAACACCAGACCAGAGCCGTTTGGCAAGTCTTCATTTATTCAGCTTAAAGATTTCTTTCTCTTTTTAAAAAAAATAATCAATAAATAAACCAGACATCACCAAGGAAACACTACACTGAGTGGAGTACCGTCAGGAACAGTAAATAGAACCCCCACCACGGCCGAAAGCAGCTCTCCGCACGACAATGAAAGACTTTTTTGTAAGGCCTAACTGGTCACAAACAAAACTGGTGGGTTCTGGCCGAAGCCTCACGTATTTATAATGCCCTATTCAGGGATGGAGGATTTGTCACTCTCCCCGCACAAAACGCTACTGTGGAAGCCAGGGCTTTGTGCAGGATTCGTTTGCCGGCGCTGGCAAAAGTGCTAAAATGACGGAGCCGATCGGACGGCGAGAGGAGGGATGCTCCGGAGCGGCAACCATCCCTGGGGACGAGGATTTCGCTGAGGTTTCGTGATGTCATGGGCGGCTGGCCCGGCTGGATCCCTCACTGCCCATCCCAGTCCCGTTCCCGGAGCCTCGCTCGGGATGGGGTGTGTTCTCCATCAGCCATCCCTGCGACCTTCGCCTTGTCACAAACCAGTGGGTTTGCGGTTTGTCGTTTCGGTTTTATTTTAATCGGAATTATCCTGAAAACAAAGTTATCAGCTAAAGTGCAGGACCCCTGCAGTGAGAAGTACCCATCTCTTTTCAGACTCGGCTTTAGCGTAGCCCAGGAGGATTCTCCTCATAAATAGTAATAAAAATCGAGATTTGGAAAACGGTACCTAGAAAACGTTAGGTGTGGGAACGCCACCAAGGAGCTTCCGCGGAACGAACGGGACCGACGCCCGTTCCGCGGCACGAATCCCGCGTTCCCAGAAGCGTCAGCCCTGCCCTTCCGCAAAGCACAGACGCAGCGCAACAATCCCACCAGCTACCGAGAAAACAAGCTCAAACCTTTAGAAAAATACAATGCAAGAAAAAATTTGAGATAAAAATATAGACCTTTGGTTAAAAACCATCCCTTGAAGAGTCCTTTGTAACCCAACTAGAACAGAAAAAAGGCTTCGCTCAGACCGAACAGTAGTAAAAATTAGTTCTAAGCGCTTATTTCCTAACCCACAGGACCCATCTAAAACATCAGTAATTTTTTTTTTCCCCCCAGAATTTACATATTTGATGTTCATTATTTATAGGGATTCTTATATTTGCAGCAATAAACTAGATATATTTTCCACGAAGAGAATGTTTGTAACACACAAGCTTCTCCACCAACAGTCTTTACCAAAATAATAATTAAAAAAAAAAAAAAAAGACTAGATGTTCTTAACTAAAGAACCGTTGAAACATGTAGTTTTCTTCAGATACCGAATAACCAAACTTCTTGTAGAAATCCACGTTTTTTGGAAGACACTCGAGCGTGATTTTGTAACAGTTCAGTCTCTTACTCAGCAACGTCAGGGTGGACGTTAATCTGGAAAAGGCAGAAAACCAACGGTTAAATGAAACGGCCCCGAACGATGGATCAATTAACGTTTAATTAGCTAAAATTATCAGACTCAAATACCGAAGTTTTGCAGCACTCTGCATTTTCCATTGCTACACAGGGGAGTTATCCCAAGGAAAAAAAAGAACAGAATCCCAGACTGGTTTGGATGGGAAGGGACCTTTCAAGGTCATTTGGTCCAACCCCCCTGCAGGGAGCAGGGACATCTGCAACTAGAGCAGGTTGCTCAGAGCCCCATCCAACCTCCCCTGCAATGGGGCCAGGGATGGGGCAGCGACCACCTCTCGGGGCAACCTGGGCCAGGCTCTCGCCACCCTCACCAGCAACAATTTCCTCCTTCTATCTACTCCAAACTCCCCTCTTTTAGTTTAATCCCATCCCCCCTTGTCCTGTCCCAACAGGCCCTGCTCCAAACTCTGTCCCCATCTTTCTGACAGGCCCCTGGAAGCCCTGAAAGGCCCTCAGAAGGTCTCCACAGAACCTTCTCTTCTCCAGGCTGCACAAGCCCAAGTCTCCCAGCCTGGCCTCCCAGCAGAGGGTTCCAGCCCTCCCAGCATTGCTGGGGCTCCTCTGGCCCCGCTCCAACAG
>VWZK01018434.1:27704-50351 GCA_013396935.1 Baryphthengus martii | reverse complement strand
GGTGGGAAAGGAGAGGGGGGGCGGGGCCCGGCGAGAGACGCAGGCCAGGCCGCAGCCAATCGCCGCCCGCCGGCCCCGCGCGCCGGGAATTCTGGAACACCTCCCTCAACTCAGCTCCGGGCCCCGCGACCTTCGGGAGAAGCCCCGCCCCCGCGCGGGGATTGGGCGGTGGGAGATGTGACCACGCCCTCCTGTCTTAAAAGGAGGCTCCGCCCCCTCCCGAGTGACGTAGCGCTGTGGCTGGAGCCTGGAGAAAATGGCGGGCGCGGTTTGAGGCGTCGCTGCCTCTGTGCGGCCTCGGCTCCCCCGCCGCTCCTCCCGCCGCTCCTCCGGCTTCTCCCCGGCCTCAAGGGCCGTGTTACCCAGGCGGTGGCCCCTATAGGCTCGGAGGGAGGAAGGGTGATGGCAGCGAGGCCTGCCAGGCCTCAGACCCTGCTGGGGCCGTTGCTGAGGCCTTTGCCGTGACGGGCCCGAACTTAAATCCCTCTGCCTTCCTCAGGTGGCATCTCCCAGGAGCGGGGCGAGTGGCGGGGTCCCTTCGCACAGGGGGTGATTTCCCCTTTCAGTGGGGTTTGGGGAGTGCAGGGAGGTCTTTGCTGGATCACACCTTCCTCTTCTCCATAGCTGCTTTCTTGTTACAGCTTGGCAGGGTGGTTTTCTTCACCCTAAAGATTTGGGTGTTTGTTTTGACTGCAGGACTTTCTGCTGGAGGAAAGGGAAAACGGAGGCCTGGGCCATATGAGGTCAGAGTGGTGCTTTTCAGAAGCAACAGATCGACAGACAGCACACAGGGTGTAATTGCTGGCTGCTCTGCTGGCGGTTCCCTGCGTTTTCACTGGAGTTTGGCCTCTGGAGTTCCTCTGGGAAGCTGCTTGGTGGCTTTGGAGGCTGCTCTCTTTAATCCAGAGCTGGTCACAGCTCAGGAGGGGCTCACGTGTACCTGTGGAGGGACAGCTCAGATGAAAGGACTCTACAAAGTCCTTTCTTTTGAGGAGTCACAGGTGACAGCGACTTTCATCATGGAATCTTTGATAATTTTCATCTCTGGGGGATTTTTTTTGGAGATTCCATCACTCCCCTTGGACAGAGGGAGATTGGATGGGGCTCTGAGCAAGCTACTCTAGTTGCAGGTGTTCCTGCTCCGTGCAGGGAGATTGGAACTAGATGATCTCTGACAGGGAGCCCATGGGAGGGGTTTTCTTCCTTTTCAATTCCAAAAAAACCAAACCCAAAGATCATTTTGAGAGGCTGTTTTATAAATAGCTGAGGTCAAGGCCCCCGTGGAGCAGGAGCCCTGCTGAACATCATCATTACCCAACGTGCTTCTGAGACATGATTTTCATTTTCCATCTTTCTTCCGCCTGTTGCTTTCCCCTCAGGATGAATCACTCTCTGTTACCAGGGAAACAATCAACATGACTTCGGTTTTAGTCCTTCAGGCCCAGGAGTGACCAGATGACACACACCAACCTCCCTGGGCTCGGGCACACCCAAAATCTGGGGGTGATGCTCTCCCCAAGCTTCTCCAGCACAGCCAGGGCTGGGGGTGGTGGGTGAATCACCGTGACCATTAACTTTTTATTGTCCATACTGGGAGTGAGCTTTCTCCTCCTGCCCTGTCTCTAATTCCCTTTATTTTGAGGGATTCAGAGGACTGGGAAGTTGCTTCTCTGTTTGAAAAGAGACAGGGAAAGGCAGTAGCAGCTGGTTAAGTGGGGAAACTGGGAGCGCAGACACATTTCCACTGGGTGAAAAATGGCAGGCAGGGTTTTAGCTTGACTCCCTCCGAGGTGCCTTGTCCTTGATGGAAACGTTTTTATGGAGTTGAGGTCGATTTTGCATTTTTTTTGTAAGTATCTACAAAAAGTCCTGACTTTTAAAAATGAAATTGTGCCATGACAAGCCCCTGACCACACGGGGTCAGCCCAGTTCTCCCCAGTGAGGCTCCTGGACCTGTGTGGGGAAAACAGGGAGTTTTGGACACGCTTTATCCGGATCCATCCTCCCGGTTTCCGGCAATTGCCCGTGTCGGGACATCCTGACCCAGAAGGTACATCCGGCCGGTGGGATTTAATAACTGCACAGCTGTGTGTGTAGCTCAGCTCCTGAGCTCCAGAGCTGCCACCGTGCTGCAGAAGGAGGAAAAAAAAATCCCTCGGTTTGATTTAACCTCTTGCCCTGCCCCAGGAGGGCCATTTTTGTTACTCCTGGAGACCAGTCCTGTCCCGTTGACCGCCACAGGTACTGACTTAGGCTTGGCTGGAGGACAGAGCCCTTTCTGCACTTGGATTTTGTAGCACCGTGAGTCTAAACCAGGTCTAAACCCTTTGAATCCTGGGGTCAGATTTGGGCCACTCACTCCCAGAAGGAGCTGGAGGGGCTGGAGCGTGGCCAGAGAAGGGCAACGGAGCTGGGGAAGGGTCTGGAGCAGGAGTGTGGTGAGGAGCGGCTGAGGGAGCTGGGCTTGTGCAGCCTGGAGCAAAGGAGGCTCAGGGGAGACCTTCTGGTTCTCCACAACTCCCTGACATTCAGGAGCTTGGAGCCAGGGGAGGGCTAGGCTCTGCTCCCAAGGAACAAGAGGAACCAGCTTCAAGTTGCCCCAGGGGAGGTTTAGGTTGGAGCTGAGGAACAATTTGTTCCCCTGCAGGGTTGTCCAGGCCTGTGCCAGGCTGCCCAGGGCAGGGCTGGAGTCCCCCTGATCCCTGGAGGGGTTTCCAAGGTGTGGAGATGTGGTGCTGAGGGACAGGGCTCAGTGGTGCCCTGGCAGGGATCGGGGAACAAGTTGGATTTGATGACCTTTAAAGTCTCTTCCCACCCAAATGATTTTACTCTCTGGTTACCAAACGCTTGGCAAAAGACATGTGGCTACTGATGAGCTGTCCCATCTTGAGCCATCTCCCAGTCCCACCCAGTGCCTTTTCAAAGGCCAAGTGATCAGGGCCAGTGAGAATTCACAGCAGCCAACAGCTAAACCTCCCCAGAACCTCCGAGTCCGGGATTTGATCGCTGAAGAGGGAGGGGAAAGTTGACAGGATGCATTTCCACCGGTGTCCCGTGAGCTTTCGTCTCCTCTCTGCCAGTTGAATTTCATTGCAGAGAAAAATAAAACCGGCAAAGTGACATCCTCTGGCTGCTCTGCGTTTGCCAGCGGTGGAACTGCAGGATGATCAGAAAGATGGGAAAGGAGCCACAAACTTGCTTGATGGAAATGCCCGAGTCTGAATCACCCTCCTTTGTGAGGAACGAACAGGCTCCTTTGGCCTTTCCTTTGGCCGTGTGAGACGAGGCAGTAGGAAGGAATAAATCCTGGCCACAATAAAATTGTTTATGTTCTGTTTTGGAAACAGATGTCTGGGGCTCGGGGCACCTAGAGAGCAGCCTCTCCGCTTCTTTTTAACCACTCGCAGATCAGGCTGTATCCAGCCCACCCGTAAATCTGGAGCGGTGGGAATGTCTGCAGAAGGGCTGCGTAGACCGGCTCTGGGCACCTGGATTTCACTGAGGGCCCAGCAGCAGCTTAACCCCTCCCTCCCAGAAGGACCTGCAGGGGCTGGAGTGTGGCCAGAGAAGGGCAACAGAGCTGAGGAAGGGTCTGGAGCAGGAGTGTGGTGAGGAGCGGCTGAGGGAGCTGGGCTTGTTCAGCCTGGAGCAAAGGAGGCTCAGGGGAGACCTTCTGGCTCTCCACAACTCCCTGACATTCAGGAGCTTGGAGCCAGGGGGGTCCGGCTCTGCTCCCAAGGAACAAGAGGAACTGGCCTCCAGTTGCCCCAGGGGAGGTTTAGGTTGGAGCTGAGGAACAATTTGTTGCCCTTTGGGGTTGTCCAGGCCTGTGCCAGGCTGCCCAGGGCAGGGCTGGAGTCCCCCTGATCCCTGGAGGGGTTTCCAAGGCGTGGAGATGTGGTGCTGAGGGACAGGGCTCAGTGGTGCCCTGGCAGGGATGGGGGAACAGGTTGGTCTCGATGACCTTAAAAGTGTCTCCAAAGCAAAATGATTCCATGATTCTGTGATCACACCCCCCACCTGTCTGCCAGAGGAAGGGAGATGCTGCCGCATCTCCTCCAACGTCGCCTGTGGATAGATAAGAAGACACGAAATACCAGCTGGAATTTAATAAAGTCGTAGGAGAAACCTGTCAGTCTTGGGCAAAGCTCTGCCACCATCCAGATGGCCTCCTGGGAAATGCTGTTTCTTTGGGCTTCGTGACAGCACGAGCGCAGTTATGAAAGGAGAAGTGCGTCTAGACCGTGTCTGCCTCGCTGGGAACAATCATCCCATCCATAGCGTTTGGAACCGCTGGGGTGTCACATCCCCCCGCCCCAGCC
The DNA here is from genome assembly GCA_013396935.1 of Baryphthengus martii. NCBI lineage: Eukaryota > Metazoa > Chordata > Aves > Coraciiformes > Momotidae > Baryphthengus > Baryphthengus martii. The sequence continues at coordinate 46,029 of VWZK01018434.1, read as the reverse complement.
CACCTTCTACAGAGAGCAGCAGAATTCGGTGTCTTCAGGCTTTCTCATCTTTCCTGCCCAGGAATCAGAGACAATTTTTTCTTTTTTTTTCGTGGAGAAAATCCCCACCTGAGGCTCACAGCCTCCTGCCTCCTTAAGACTCCAATATCCCCCTTCAGAGTCCAAATCAGGGCTTAAACATCACGCCGAGGCAGCTCCGGCGAGAAGCTGATTTGTGGCTCTTGCCCTCCTCTGGACGTGGCTGTTTTGCCAGAAGTACAAGCGCGGCCGTTTGCCTCAAATCATTGGAGCTGGGGCCGGATCGGGGCACGGATCTGCCCTCGAGCTGAGTGGGAAATGCCGATCAAATGGTGGTTTTGATCCTAAAGTGTCCCGAGCCCACGTGCAGCAGATAGCAGCGTGCTGGGTCTCTGGTAACTCCAGAGATCTATGGTCCTTGCAGGGAAAAGGACATTTTCTCTGCAGGCAGAGCTCTGGGTGACATATCCCCGGCCGTCCCCTACAAAAGAAACTCGCTGTGGATTCAAGAAGCTATTTTCTCTGACTGGTTTAGTGAGTAAATAACAACTTTTACCTTTTTCCTGCCCACCAAATGCAAGCTGGTGACACCAAGATGGCCTTTGTCCAGCAATCGTCTCTGCCAACACAACCTCACCTGACATCCCATCGGTGAGCCAGTTAAGGAAGGACCTTCTTGGATTTCCCAAATGTCATATTTCTATAAGCTCAACTGAATTCACGATGGAATCACAGAATGGTAGGGGCTGGAAGGGACCTCTGGAGATCATCAAGTCCAACCTCCCTGCCAGAGCAGGATCACCCAGGGCAGGCCACACAGGAACGTGTCCAGGCGGGTTCTGAATGTTTCCGGAGAAGGAGACTCCACCACCTTTCCAGGCAGCCTGTTCCAGGCTCTGTCACCCTTACTGGGAAAAAGTGTTTCCTCGTGTTTACACAGAACCTCCTCTGCTCCAGTTTGCACCCATTGCCCCTTGTCCTGTCATTGGGTGCCACCGAGAAGAGCCTGACTCCTTCTCCTGACACTCACCTTTTCCATATTGATAAACATTCCTGAGGTCCCCCCTCAGGCTCCTCTTCTCCAAGCTGCAGAGCCCCAGCTCCCTCAGCCTCTCCTCAGCAGGGAGCTGCTCCACTCCCTTCACAAGCTCAGTGGCTCTGCGCTGGACTCTCTCCAGTAGTTCCCTGTCCTTGAACTGGGGTGCCCAGAACTGGATCCAGTGCTCCAGGTGGGGCCTCACCAGGGTAGAGTAGAGAGGGACGAGAACCTCCCTGGCCCTGCTGGCCACACTTCTTCTAATGGCCCCCAGGAGCCCCTTGACCTTCCTGGCCGCCAGGGCACATTGTCAGCTCATGGTCATCCTCTTGTCCACCAGGACTCCCAGGGCTTTTTCCCCAGAGCTGCTCTCCGACAGCTCAGCCCCCAACCTGTACTGATCCAGGGGGTTGTTCTTCCCCAGATGCAGAACTTTACACTTGCCCTTCTGGAATTGCATTAAATTTCTCCCCACCCAGCTCTCCAGCCTGTCCAGGTCATGCTGGATGGCAGCACAGCCTTCCAGCGTCTCAGCCACTCCTCCCAGTTTGGTATCCTCAGAGGAAATACAGCCCCGATCCCTTGTCCTCCCCTTCCATGGATCCACTTCTGGAACAAAACTGACCTCTCCGCAGCCGTGGGGCAGTTGGGGTTTGGACATGGATGAATGTTCATCCTGCACCATCAGCTCATCTGAAACCTGAAGACCAAGTGGAGCAGCGGGAAGGGCTTTGGAGAGGAGCTGTGGGCAGGAGGGAGCTCTCAGGCCCCAGTTACATGTGAATCCCAGCACAGCAGCTCCGCTGCCGCTCCGGATGAAGGCTCGGCAGCGGCTCCGGCAGAAGAGCCTTGGCACGGCCCTCGGCCACCGGCTGGCGGGACAAAGCGTGCAGCAGTTTGGAAGTAAGTGGTTAACAGCCGACTGAGCTGGGAGCAAGGGAAGGTTCTGCCCGGCCGGTCCTGCCTCTGGCCCTTGCTGTGGAGCGGAACGTGGGACCTGGAAAGAAAGAGACCCCAAATATGGGCAGCTGAGCGGGCAGAGGACGATATTGCCATCGCTCTTGGTCCGTCACGGTGGAAATACTTTATCTCCTGCCTGTGTGAGCGGCGATAAAAGGCGGTTGTTAAACAGAAGCTGGAGCTGATGTTCACTTGGCCTCCAATTTCCAAGGTTGCAAAGAAGCAAAGACCAAAGAGAGCGGCTGATTCCCGTGCCCGGAGCTGGTGTGGTGCGAGCAGGAGTCCTGCGAGAAGGACAATGGGGCCCGAGAGAGCCTGAGGAGCTGGTCAGCAAGGGAAGAGTGGGAGAGGATCATTTCTCAGAATGATACGGTGCTCACTGCTGGTCACCTGCTCGCTCTTGGAGCAGATCACCCCCCAGCTCTGGTGTCCCAGGGCCACCTCCGTGTCCAGGCAGCAATCCCTCTCCTTGGTTCCAGCCAGCAGGCGACCAGGAATAACGTGCTTTGGCCGTGACCCATCTCACCCAACTGTCCCTTTTCCCTCTAGGTGGAGTTGTTATTACACAGCAGATTTCAGTTCCTTCCGTGTCTGGAGCTGGGCAGCCGATGAGGTCCCTGCTGCTCTGCCTACATCTCCATGGCCTGGAAGCTTCCTGGGAATTTAATGATCTGAATTTAATGAAACTCAGCGTTGTTTGGAGGATTTACGTGTTGCGTGTGTGAGATGAGAAGGACGAGCTGTGCTCGGGTGCGTGCAGGCAGGGGAAGGAAGAGGGTCGCTCCGAATGCGAGGAGAGTGATAATGCAGGGATGTACCATGGGCTCTGTGGAGCATCTTCCCTTAATTCTCCTTCCTCTTTCCTTGTGGTGCAGTTGGAGGGGAGGGAAGGGAGGCCGGAAATCCTGCAGGGCTATTTTTGAACTCTGGCTTAATTAACGGCATCATTACGGGGCGGGGATCGGCTTGGTCGCAGAGGGTTTGAAGGACGATTTGGGAGCCTTGGATCCAGATGTGCTCATTCCCAGGCCGTGTGGACATCTGGGATAATGCAGGGGTTGGCTCTGGGTGCCGGGGGAGCAGGTTGGGTCGGACTCTGCACTGTGCACTGTGCTGTGCCTGGGAGCACGTTAACCCTTAGAATCACAGAATCATTTTGCTTTGAAAAGACCTTGAAGATCATCAAGTCCAACTGTTCCCTCAGCGCTGCCAGGGCACCACTGAGCCCTGTCCCTCAGCACCACAGCTCCACACCTTGGAAACCCCTCCAGGGATCAGGGGGACTCCAGCCCTGACCTGGGCAGCCTGGCACAGGCCTGGACAACCCCAAAGGGGAACAAATTGTTCCTCAGTTCCAACTTAAACCTCCCCTGGGGAAACTTGAGATCAGTTCCTCTTGTCCTGTCACCTGTTACTTGGGGCCCTTTTGTCTCTGCCATGTGCTGCTGCTGCAGGACTGGGAGAGCCCATCCACTCATCGTTTAAATCATTGAAATGATTTTCTTTTTTCCTCTTTTTACAACTCTTCCTAAGAGAAAAGCATTAGACGTGCTCTTCCTGGTGCTCAGCTTGTTCCCCGCTCTCAGGGTCTCTTTCAGGACCCAACCCTTCGGTGCTTTTGAAGATTTAACGCCCCACTCCCTTCCCGCTCCCCGTGATTTCCCCACTGGCTTCAGCTGTTCCCATCCACTCATCCTGTTTATGGAAAGGGGAAAGAAATCACTCGGGAGATAAACCAGCCACCCTCGGCCATCCCCTGGACCCTGCGGCGGAGAGGATTCGCCATCGAGTCCAAGAGGAGCCCCTCGGCTCTAGGGCTGTGTCCTTTGAAGTGCCTGACACTTGATTTTCAGCTGTGGGATGATGTGAGTCAGATGTGGTCCCTCCAGATGGCCGCCCGGGGTGGGACACGGCATGGAGAGGGCTTGGAGATGGCCTGGAGGCAGCTGGATGGGCAGAGATGGGGACACTTTGGGGACTGAGCTGGCCAAGGGTGTTTTTACTGTTTTTTGGTTTGTTTTTTTTCTTTATTTGGGGGCATCTCTGGGAATTTGTCATCATGAGGGGAGTCAGGCAGAGGGGATGGGCTGGGCTGATCTCCAGGACCCAAGCCCTAGGAAGGGACATCTCCTATTTGGGTTGCGTTTGGTCTCAGAGCTGTTGTGGTTCCTCCTTCATCCTGCTTTGCTTGAGCTTGGGCATGTCCCAAACTCCCACCTACAGCCTTTCCAGGACTTTCTGGGCTGCTTCTTTCCAGGTTTACCTTTCCTGAGAGCCCTCCTCATCCTGGCTGGGTGAGCAGGAGGCAGAGCCAGCTGGGAACGCGGCGGTGAAAGGTGTGAGCAGGACTTTGAGAGGCTGAGTCTGCAGGGGACGTGCCGGGGGCGGGTAGAGCTAAAACCTGAGCTCAGAGATGATGCCCTGCCTCGGGATTAAGGGGCTGCACAAGAGGAACACTGTGTCCAGCTCTGGAGTCCTCAGCACAGGAATCCCAGAATCCCAGCATGGTGGGGGTTGGCAGGGCCCTCTGGAGCTCCTCTGGTGCCACCCCCCTGCTCCAGCAGGGTCACCCAGAGCAGGGGGCCCAGCAGCGCAGGGTCCAGGCGCCTTTGGAATCTCTCCAGACAAGGAGACTCCCCAAGCTCTCTGGGCAGCCTGGGCCAGGCTCCAACCCCCTCCCACCGAAGAAGTTGCTCCTCCTGCTCCCAGGGAACCTCCTGGATTCCAGTTGTTGGATTTTTCTTTCCAAGATGGGAATGGACCTGTTGGAGTGGGGCCAGAGGAGCTGGGGTGCAGTGCTGGGAGGGCTGGAACCCTCTGCTGGGAGGCCAGGCTGGCAGAGTTGGGCTTGTGCAGCCTGGAGAAGAGAAGGCTCCAGGGAGACCTTCTGGGGGCCTTTCAGGGCTTCCAGGGGCCTGTCAGAAAGATGGGGACAGACTTTGGAGCAGGGCCTGTTGGGACAGGATAAGGGGGGATGGTTTCAACTAAAAGAGGCGAGTTTAGAGTAGATAGAAGGAGGAAATTGTTGGTGCTGAGGGTGGTGAGAGCCTGGCCCAGGCTGCCCCGAGAGGTGGTCGCTGCCCCATCCCTGGCCCCATTGCAGGGGAGGTTGGCTGGGGCTCTGAGCAACCTGCTCTAGTTGCAGATGTCCCTGCTCCCTGCAGGGGGGTTGGACTCGATGGCCTTGAAATGCCCTTTCCCACCCAAACCGGCCTGTGATTCTGTGAATACAGAGCCACCCCTGTCCTGCCCTGTGAGCTCTGGCCGACACAGGCCGGGTTTGGAGAGCAGCAGAGGGACTCGTGGTGCATCTCCCCAGCCGGGTTGCGACCAAGGGGCTTCGCTTTCTCCTGACACCACCGCAATTCCCCTGTGGCCCTTTCTGCTTGTCCCTGAGCCCATCCAGTGCCTCCCTCTGGTTCGTATCCCCGCACAAGGGTCAAGGGCTGCGTTTCCCAGCCGGGATCTCTGGAATGAGTCAAATTTCTAACCCAGATCCTGTTGCTTTTACGCCCCCTTTCCCAGGCAGGAAATCAAAGCTCATCTTGCTCATTAGGGGCTGACCAGCTGCTGACCAAAAGCCAAAAAAACCCCGACAATCCCCAAAACCTTGAGCAAATGCTGTATTTGCTCAAACTGCTGCTTTCTCAGAGGAGGGAGAGTGGGAGTCCTCCAGCTGGAGCCTTCCCACCAGCGTCACCGGGAACCGGCAGCTCAGGGGAGCTCTTTTGACCAAATTTTTGTCTTGGCTACGAATCACCGAGAAAACTTCCCGAATTATGTCAGCATCTGACAGGTTCTTGCGTATTTGAGTCGCTTTAAAACACGGGCTTGGCCTTTCTGAGTCGCTCGGAAAATATTTTTGATGCTCCCGTGTCGAGCTAAATAAAGAAAAGTCCCCGAAGTGCAAACGCTCCAGCCTTTCCACGGAGCTTTCCGCAAAAATGCTGCTCAAACCCAGGGAAGCTCCTGGTCAGATTTTCATTCTTCTTAAATTGGGGTTTCCCATTCCCAGCTCATCCCAGGGTGTGCCTAGGTGAGTTCTTCTGTGGGGAATATCCATGTTTACAGCTCTGGGGCGTCACAGATCCACAGCCTGGAGAGCATCCTGGGAAAAGTCCCTTCATCTGCGTTCCGCGCTTTATGAAAACCAGACGGGGCAGCTTAAGAGAAAGCGAAGGAGCAGTTTTTGGGAGAGGGTGAGGGGGAGACTGAAGCCTGAAATATGTGGAGCAGCTGGAGGGATGCAGGGGATTTCAAAGGCGAGGCTGGGATGCCGATGGAAACGGGAGCAGGCGGGAGGCCCGGCCGCTCGCACCGCATTGCGCTGGCGCTTACGGGAAAAAAAAAAAAAAAAAAGGCACTTTTCAAACAAAATCCATAACATCCAGCCGTTATTTATAGATCTTTTATCACTTTAGTGCCTCGGTGCCACAAATATAAGCAGCCAGGGCTTTTATGGTACTTAAACAAATAATAATAATAAAAAAAACCAAACCCCACTGGTTTCCAGAAAGGTTTTTGAGCCGTGCGAGCGTGGTCACCGATCGGTCGGAATTTAATTAGACCGATCAAACCGCTCCCGCCGTCCGAGTCGGTGCCGTCGCTGAGGCCTTTGGCTCCTCACCGTCCTCTCCTGCGTCGGAGATGAGGGTCGATAACACCCGGCAAGCGAGGGTTTCTCGGCAGCCCGCCTCACAGCTCCGTGGGGTTTCGTCTCTGGTTGGAGGTGGCGACGCCTGGTCTGGGTTTCCTGCATCCCCGCTTAACGCTGGATAAATCCCCGGTGGGCCTGGGTGCCTGAGGCTCCTCTCCACCAGCTCGGGTCGGGTGAAAGATGCCGCTGATCCCAACCCCAACGGGCTCTCGGGGCTCCCAACCGAGCGAGGGGCTTGGAGGGGTTGCGATGAGGCCGGGGAAGGATTTCGCATCCCGCTGGAGTGTGAATGCTGGGAATTCGGAGATGTCTTTGCACCCAGCTGGCCTCAAGGAGCTGACGCCGGCCACCCGGGAGCCCCTTCCCGGTCCGAAGGCTGGAAAGTCCCCGACGTGCTTCCTGAGACTCTGAAATGACTCATCCAGTTTGATTTTATTATGGATTAATTGGAGGAGCTTTCTTAAGCCCCTGCCTGCTGCAGGGAAGCCCCCCTCCCCTGCCCAGGGCGGCCGTCCCACGGCAGGAGAAATGCACGGAGAGGCCTTTGGAAAAGCCGCCCCGTGCTCTCACGTGTCGCAGTTGTAGCAATAACCCAGCTCCTTTTGTAGCCATTTTTTGTGTTATTGCCCCCCCCAAAAAGCAACAACTTCCCCAAATGCCCCCTTCCCGTCAATCCATGGCAGCAGGATGTGTCTCCGTACCCAGGCTGAGCAGCTCTCACCCCTCTCCCCGCTCCAGGCCTGGTCTGGAGATACTTCTTTTTTCTTTTTTTTTTTGCTTAGTTTTGAAAAAATCTCTGTGGGTCTGCGAATCCCCCCCCTGTACAAACCGCTGCCATTCCTGCTGTAAAAAAATCACTCTATGACTTGCCCATCTGCACGGGATTGAGTTACTTAGGGCTTCGTCAACAGCCGTACGGATCCCAGCCGGCATCCCGGCCGATTCCTCGCTCGGAGAGATGTGCAAACCTCCCCCCCCCGCATCCCTTCACCGACGTGATTTTTTTTCACCCCAGCAGCCGGTTTCCATCAAGACCTTTCACTGAAGTGATTTATTTTTTCCTTTCCCCCCCCTACTCAAGGTCCTAGAGCACAGTCAGCAGAGGAGGAGCAGCCACCCCCTCACCCCCCTCCACCCCGGCCCTGCTCGCTGTTGTAGGGCTGGAGGAATCCCGTTTTCCGGCACCTCTGCTGCTTGTTTTGGTTAAACTGGGGTTTAAGCAGCTCCGTGGGTTCTCAGCCTCCCTCCCCATCATTTGCTTATCAAAAATAGTTGGAAAGAATTCTTTTTTTTTTTTTATCCCCAAAGGGAGCCATGAGTTCACGGACGCCAGACAGTTACTACTCAGCTCCCCGAGGCTGAGTCACCCCGGGGGGCTGTGGACACCCACGGGCTGGTTTCGGTTTGGTTTTGGGTTTTAATTTTGTTTACCCAGAAGGGTCAACCACAGCCGGATTTCACGGTATCAGCAGAATAAACCTCCCCGTCTCCCTTCAGCTCTGATGCTGCGGAGGCCTGGAGGAGCTGGGCTTTGTGTTGCCTTGGCTTGCCAAGACCTTCCTCATCCTCCAGCATTGGCTTTAATGACCAAACGCCCACCTGGTCTCCGACACTTCTCCCAAGCACATTGGTGGGAATCCTCTGTACCCACCGTGTCCTGGTTTCCCTTTGACTGAGCATCACCCCATCAGTGATGGCTCTGGACTACGGGAGGAGCAGCAGAGCAGCCATGTCCTCCTTGTCCTCCTTGGGACCTTCGGGGTCTGTCTGTTCTTCCAAGGAGCAAGCGACAGGACAAGAGGAAAGGTCCTCAAGTTGCCCCAGGGGAGGTTTAGGTTGGAGCTGAGGAACAATTTGTTCCCCTGCAGGGTTGTCCAGGCCTGGCCCAGGCTGCCCAGGGCAGGGCTGGAGTCCCCATGATCCCTGGAGGGGTTTCCAAGGCGTGGAGCTGTGGTGCTGAGGGACAGGGCTCAGTGGTGCCCTGGCAGGGATGGTTGGACTTGATCTTCAGGGCCTTTTCCAACCTAAACAATTCTACGATTCCTCAGCACCGACTTGCTCTCACTGTCTCCTGTCCCTGGGGGGGACAATCCATCCTCTCTAGCAGGCTCCAGCTCTCACCACCTCCCTCCCTAAGCCATCTTGCTACGTGCTCTTTCCTCACCCCAGCGTCCCTCCTCAGCGCGCGGCTGTTCCCAGCCGTGCCGGCCAGCCCGGCGCTGGCTCTTAGCTTTGGGCTCTATTTTATCTGATATTTCTCCAGACTTCAGGTAAACCGCGGATATTGTTTTATCTCCCTCCTCTCTCTACTTCAACAGCTCATTTTCATTTGCATTTTTTCATCCAAGGAGAAAGGAGGGGCATCCTTGAAAACCCAGTGGCCTCCTTCACATCACCTCACGGCTCCCCTGCGACCCCTCTGCTGCTTCCCAGCCTCCTGCCGCTTCCCACCCGGCTTCTCCCGGCTCCCGTCCTCGGGGAGGTCAGCACAGGGAAAGAGCTGCACTCAAAAGCGGCCTCTGCCTTCCCATGCCCCTTCCTCGACCTCCTCTGCTTTTCTGCTCAGCGTTTCCTGCCCTATCGACTCTCCCAGCTGCAAAATTCGGAGGAGCGGAGCCCTGTGGAGGCGACCGGGGATGGACGGACGGACGGACGGGACGCGCATCTTCTCCCCTCACCTTTCCTCTCCAGGTTACACCTCCCCATCCTGCGTAACCTCGGGACGGACGGACGGACGGGACGCGCATCTTCTCCCCTCACCTTTCCTCTCCAGGTTACACCTCCCCATCCTGCGTAACCTCGGGACGGACGGACGGACGGGACGCGCATCTTCTCCCCTCACCTTTCCTCTCCAGGTTACACCTCCCCATCCTGCGTAACCTCGGGCTGTGAAATGGGAGGTAAGTGTTTCTGGTGGAGCCGTCCCCGTCACACACCCGGCTTTGGTGCTATTCCAGGCCAGGCACGTTCGGGTGCCTCCCGGGGCCGCCTGGACTTGCCCGGCAGCCGGGAGCTGCCAGCACCGAAAGAACGAGCCCGTGGGCAGGGGGCAGGGCTGGGAGCATCCCTGGCACGTCCCGAGCGCACGTCTGTCCTGATGCTGTTTGTGGTGGAACTGGGGAGTGGGAGGAATCGCACCATCGGGTCATCCCTTCTTTTTATGGAGCAAGGGTGCGACCTGTCCAAGAGCACGTGGTGCAAAAACCAGAGGATTGCTCAGAAACGCAGCGGGGAGGGGGGAATGTACGAGTGCCTCTGAGCACCTGCCTGTGAGGGAAGAAATGCAGCTCATGTCTGGGGAATGGGCTGCTGGCGGCGCTGCCAGAGAATCATTTTGGTTGGAAGAGACCTTTATGTTCATCAAGTCCAACCATTCCCCCNGCCCCAGCCTGGAGCGGTGCAGGGGGTTGTTGTGACCCAAGGGCAGGACCCGGCCCTTGGCCTGGTTAAACCTCATCCCATTGGCCTCGGCCCATGGATCCAGCCTGGCCGGAGCCCTCTGTAGAGCCTCTGGACCCTCCAGCAGATCAACACTCCTGCCCAACTTCACGTCATCTGCAAACTGTCTGATCCCCTCACCCAGATCATTGGTAAAGAGATTAAGCAGAAGAGGCCCCAGCACCGAGCCCTGGAGACACCACTTGTGACCGGATTTCACTCCACTCACCACCACTCTCCGGGCCCAGCCATCCAGCCGCTTGCCGCGTCCCCGCTCCACGAGCAGCGCGTCGAGGAACCTCGCCGGAGACAAACCCAGTTTCCTTTCACAGCCGACCTAAGAACGCCGAGGACGCGCCGTCGAACCCCAGAAAATCAGGAGCGGCAGCTGAATATTAAATAAAAGATTTGACTTTTATTTAAAATAAAATGCATTTGTACATAGTCTTGAAACCACAGACGACAGGAACGTAACTCGGCTTATTCCTCGGCATCAGGTGGGGCAGGAGGTCCCTCCCCGTCAGCGTTAACGACCAGGGAGGTCCTGGCCCCGGGTATCGGTTCGTGAAGATGTTGTGGCACAGCTCTGAAATCTCATTTAACTTAGATTAAAATTTCCTGGACTAAAACTGGGGGCTTCGGGGTTGCTTTTTTCCTCGTTTCTCGGTTATTCCCCATACTCCTTACGGGCGTATTAAGAGTTAACGCGGCTATGCCAGATGGAGGCGACATTCTAGCTGGTTTGTGAGAGTAGTTAAAAAAAAAACAACTGTACAATCTTATAAAATTTGTGTTTTTTTACATTAGTTACACAAAACCTATACTTCATAGACCTTTACTTCATATCGTCATGAAAAAGTTTGCATATCGTAGGCAGAACAGTGACTATGCTGGTGAATACTACAAGTGTCGTAATACAATACGGTGTAAAAAATAAAATAAAATTAAAAAAAAAAATAAAAGGACAATATAAATGATTATCAAAAGGCAAGTTAACAAATAAAACCCAAGCTATAACAGACTAACAGAAGATCGTCTTCGAGGCCGCGCGCGACTCCCGTCGAAGTCGCGTCGGGCACCGGCAGCGGTCCCGGTTGAATGTAGTGTGAAAGGAGAGATGGCAGCTCTGCTTCTGGGGGAGGGCGACTTCAAAACAGGTCAGATGTACAGAATAAAAAAACACAATAAAAAAAAAAAATAAAAAAAGGAAAAAAAAACCCACTCATGCACGAAACATGATAAATAGACTTCATATAGGTCAAGCCCTCGATGGCTTTCCATGAAGATGGCTTCGAGTTCTCGTGGAAAATTGGCTGTTTGAAGTCAGTCGACTCTTCTCCTGATCTGCCCATCACATTCTGTAGCTAAAGGCCGGCGGCAGCGTCACCCGGCCCAGACACCGTCTTGTTATAGCAAATTAACAGAAGTGCTCATTAGTGCACACAGATTAACTGGTCTGGTAATGCAAAAAAAAAAAAATAAAATTAAAAAAAAAAATCATCATTTAAAAAAAAAAAAAGGATACATTTCAAGCTTACTTTATTAAGCAGCATATTTCAAAGAACAGCTTTTTAACGTTAAATATTACTATGGCCACGGGGGGGGTTTCCTCTGGGTTGTACAGTACATGGGCCTCACACCCAACCGCTGGTCAGTTTGTAGAACATCTCTTCGTCTAAACTCTCGTTCTGGTCTTTCGCTCGCGTCGACAAGAAGATGTAGCCGCCGATGAACTCGTGAACCACTTTGCAATCCACCTCCGTGCAAATGAAAGACACCCGCACGTCGTCGGCGAACTCCACCGTCACCTTAGGGGGGGGGGACACAAAACACAGGGGTTAGAGTCCCCGGCGCCTCCCCGAGGCACGTGCTCCTCCTTCCCGCCTTAGTTTTGCTTCTCTCTCCTTTCCAGATTCCTTTTCCGGCGCCTAAGCTTAAAAAACCAGCGATGAAAATGATGATTTGGACTCGGTGATCCTTAAGGGTCCCTCCCGACTCTGCTTCTATGACGCAACGATCGTTCTTCCGATGTTTAGATACAGAAGTTTTCATTTCTCGATTTCTTTCTTTTAATTATTATTATTCTCCCGTCACTCAGAGCTAATTACCCGGCGCGTCTGCACCTCTCGTGGCGATATCTTTGCTCCAAGAGCAACAGAGACTGGGCGCAGACCCGGGATTTCTTTCCAGTTTTCCCTACGAGTCTATTTTGCTTTTGTAAGTTGAAGCTTGGCCGTAGAAAGGGCTTTATGGAGCCTGGGGGAGCTCGTTTGGGAAGGAGCGAAGGGATTGTCCGTTTATCGATGCCCCGTTATTTTTTTATCCCCCCCATCGCTGACAGCTCCGCGGGAGGCAGCGGGATTCCCAGCAGAGCACCCGAGACGAATAATCGGGCTACGGGGACTTGCACCGGGGTCAAACCCAAGACTCTTGATGCAGAGGGGAAGCTGAATAATTTCTCCAGCAGCTCTTAACGAGCCGCGAACCGCAGGAGAACAGGCCTGGCAATTTTAATTAGGCGTTCTGCCCAAAAGGAGCACAAAAAGTTCGTGCATCCAAACGTAACCGTTGGGTAAAAGCCCATCTCGGAGCCCAGAGAAGTGTCTCCTCTTGCTTTTCATTACTGGCATTGAAGTCTGAGCTGTACTGCGAATAAAAGGAATTTTAGTAGGGATAAAGCCCAGGGTATTTATGCTCCTGGTCGGGATCCAGCTTGAGCATCGGTTCTGAACTTTGATTTTATTTCGCTGCCTTTTTGAGGAGGGGGTGGGGTGTTCAGAGAGCGGAGAAAATCGTTATGCACTAAGTTTAATGTGAAAGAAAAATTAGGGGGTTTTTTTTATTATTATTTGTTTTTAGAGGTCATACTCAGCTTCCCCAGCTCTGCTAGATCTTGGAAGGTGGAAGAGGAGGGAGGAGAAACTCCATGACACGACCAGAGCGGGATGGGACGTGCTTTAGAAAACGGCGACGGGAAAACCCCGACTTTTTAAAAGCCGACTTCCAAAGTCAACTTCAAACTAACCCGAGAGCAGCGCCGGCCTCACGTCAGCCCCGCTGGGGTGCAAACCCACCGCCTCACCATTTTAATCTCCCAGTTGACGTTCCACTGCTTCATGTTGCTGAAGCGCCAGGTTTTGACGGCGTCGCCGGTGCCGGCGTCCATCCGGATCAGCCGGTTGTAGGCGATGCCGATCAGCTCCTCCTTCTTGCCCCCTTGGAACCTGGGAGGAGGGAGAGGGATTAATAAAGGCCCGCCCGCCATACGCACGTTCAGTTCAGCCGCCGAGATAACTTACAAAATCAATTTGAGAGGTCCATGCAATGAATGCTTTTAATTCCAGTTCCTGCGCAACTTCCGGCGCTAAGGATGTGCTGTGTATTCCACGTAGGAATTCTAGACTGGCTTAGGCTGGAAGGGACCTCAGAGATCATCTCATCAACCTCCCTGCCATGGGCAGGGGCACCTCCCAACTAGAGCAGGTTGCTCAAGGCCTCATCCAACCTGCCCTTGAACACCTCCAGGGAGGGGGCATCCACAGCTTCTCTGGGCAATTTATTCCAGAGTCTCACCACCCTCAGACCAAAGAACTTCTTCCTAAGATCCGGTCTAAACCTCTTCTCCTTCAACTTAAAACCACTTCCCCTTGTCCTGTCGCTGAAGACTCGTGGGAAAAGGCACGGTGGAAACTCCTCCGGTTCCGACCCACCCACCTTGCAATGAAATGCGTGATGCCGAACTCCGGCAGCGACTGCCAGGCTTGGATAAAGCGCATCTTGGCCTCGATGAGACTCATCTGGGCGACGTTCTGATGGGCTTCCAGGATGCGTGCCGTGATCTGCGGGCGGCGAGACACACCGGCTTTAGGGGAGAGGTGGGGGGCTCGGCGGCGGCAGCGGCGCGCGAAGGGCCGACGAGCGACTCGGGAAGGCGTTCGGGAGGCAGCGCCGTTAGGAACGCCGCGGGTATCGATCGGTTTCTACCCCCCCAGGGCTGGTTTCGGCTCCGGCCGCTCGAAGCCCGTGACCGCCCCTCATGAACGTGGAGCCGCTTTCGCTTCCCGTCCCCAGACATATAAAAGCAAATATAGATCTGTGCTGTCTGGAGGCAAAGAGCCGCTCGGGCTCGTTTCGTTTTAAGCCGCAGGACGTGAGCGAAGAGCCGGGCGAATTTCTGGTGTAGGGTTTCCAGTTAAGCGGCAGAAATCACCGGGGACCTTTAGAGAAACTAAACAGGGCCCAAGTTTCTCCGAGGGGTTGGGTTTGTTAGGGTTTTATTTTCTTTTTTTCATTGCTGCTCCTCCCCAAAACCAAAGGGCTTCTAGACTAACGATAAGCTTTATTTTAAATGTAGCTTAATTTGATTGTTGCTGTCACTTACCAAGTCTCTTACATAGCCTGGCTGTAGATGGCAAGGCGAGGAAAAAAAAAAAAAAAAAAAAAGAAAAGGAAGCAGAAAGAAAAAAAAAAAAAGCGATCAGAAATATGGCAACGAAGCAAAGGAAAAAAGTGTAAATTAACTGCAAACCAAAGTTCAAGCCAAAATAAGAAACCAAACCACATGCGCAATTTCTTAGGCAGAAAAGCAGCCAAAGTGACCGTAAGGACGCGGAGCGGGGCAAGTGAGCAGAGGAGGGTCCCTCGTGCCGGCATCGCGTAGAAATGGGTTTGGTTTGGTCCTGAGACGGTTTTGGTCCTGCTGGTGGGTGAAGGGGAGGGTGAAGCTGCTGGCTCAGAGGAGACTTTGTGTCCTCGTGCTCCTCTGCACAAAGTCCAGCTCGCTTAACTCAAAGAAAAGCTCTTTTATTTGCGATACGCGGGGAAATGCTGCTTGGGGTGACAAGTGGCCGGAGGATATCGGCCGGGTTTCCTGGGGATGCATCCAGTTGGATGCTGCTCTGCCACTGAACCCCAGCAAGGTCCTCGAGAGCTGCCAGTATGCTTATTTTGGGTTGGTTTGGGGTGGGTTTTTTCGCATTATGGGTCTGGTGCTCCCCAAACCCAACCTGCTAATCCTAGGCTGCTGCAAGGGCACGTGGAGACACCGCCACCCGAGCGGGTCTGGGACTGGTGTGGGACCAAGGACCTCTATCAATCCTCCAGTAAGGCCCACGGTCAATTCTCTTGTTGGCACCATTTGGGGGCTGCCTGACCTCTTCCTCCTCCTCCTCCAACCCCCAGTGCAGGGAACAGAGGGATCCTTGTGGCCAAATTCCTCGCATTCCCGCAGCCTCCGTCTCTCCTTTCCCCCCAGCGGTGCCAGGACACGTGTCACCGGCAAACGCAGAATCGTAGAATCATTTCNCTCCCTCAGCCGCACCTCCCCACACTCCTGCTCCAGCCCCTTCCCCAGCTCCGTTGCCCTTCTCTGGCCACACTCTGGCCCCTCCAGCTCCTTCTGGGAGGGAGGGGCCCAAACCTGAGCCCAGGATTTGAGGGGTGCCCTCCCCAGTGCTGAGGTCCTCTGCTGCTCCAAGCTCTGCCTCTGGCAACAAAGAAAAAAAAATCTCAATCTGTTGTTTATTTGCTGTCTATAGGGGACCTGCTGCTCGCATCGTGGCTCCAGCCTGGAGCAGGCCGAGGGCTGGTGCCCGTCCCCACGGTTCGACCGAGGTCATTTTTGTAACGAGGATACCTGCATGGTAACCAAGTTCTGCAAGCTAATATTTTTCCAGGTGCCTCCATTTTACTGAGTTCAAGCCTAGAAGGTCTTATATATGTTCAGATGGTATATTTATGCAGCCTCTCCTCCATCCAAGGGGATATAAAGGCTTATTCAGAAGAATAATAAGGCCTATATAAAAAATATAACTCCACTGCCAGGAAATCATCGTGCTGTGCCAATAAAAAGCTCTATTTTTCCTGCTTCTCTGACTTGCAGCTTTCTTCTGGGTTCGGAGAAATGGTATCTAGCCCCAGCCAGCCCGAGGCGGAGAGGCTGCGGAGCTCCAGCTGAACAGTCACCGAAAGGCCACGGAGCAATGCCTTGCTTATTTTCTGTCCTGACATATAATGTCTTTCAGAAAGCCATGCATTTATTTCCAGCTCCAGAACAGCTCAGCCCTGTCATGCACGGCTCGAACGGAGCGTGGAGTTCAAGCACGAGTCGCAGCAGCTCCAACCGAAGCCACGTTTCCAAGGACTGGCCCTTGGAAGCAGCGGAAAAGCAAAGAGAGAGATGTGCAAACCGCGTTACAGCCAAGCAACTGCAGCTCTGCTGAGCCTGAGGATTTCTGCACGGGCTCTGGGCAAGGGGAAGGCCTTGGAATCCTCCCGGCACCGGGCACCGGTTACATCTCATCGCTGCCACCTCTGCGCGGGGAGATACGGGGGCAGCCGGCCCACGCTTTGCTGCGCCGCCGGTCGGTAGCAGCAGGGACCAAAAAAAAAAAAAACCACTCCCAAAATGTATTTCAAATAAACACCGACGGATTTTGGACGTGGTTCGGGCCAACGGTTCCCCGCTGCCCAGGCCGCGTACGTGCGCTGTGGCTGTGGGTGCCATCCCCAGGTGCCGCATCCGAACCGGGCGCTTTGTTCAGCATCTCATTTCAGTCACCGTGAAGCGACAACACCCGACCCCCGCGGTGCGAAACGCCGGCTACAGCCCCAACGGGTGTACAGTCAGCCCCGGCCACACCAACCCCGAGAGAGCAGGTGAGCACCTACCTGCTTGTTCTTGTATTTTTTCAGGTAGCGAGGGGAAACCAGACACTCGGGGTTAATGTCGGTGTTGATCTGCTCGGGGATGAGCTGCGGGTCTGGGTTCAAATGCTGCATTTTCAGGAAGGAGAGGATGTTCTGCACTTCCATGCCGTAGGAGCTGTCGGCCATCGTCTTGCCCTTGGAGGCCAGGCGGCAGGCGGCCATCCAGCTGGCGTACTGCGTCTCCTGCCCCCGCCCAAACACAGACCCCCGTGCCCGTCAGAGCCGTGGAGGTGTCGCCTGCCCACCCCCGCATCAAACTGCACGGAGCCTTTATTTCCCTTCCAGTCCCAGGAGACTCAGCCATGCACAAGGATGGGCAGAAACCCAGCCGACACGTAGACTAGAACCATGGGACAAAGTCAAGGAAGAGCAGAGGCTGATTTCCTCCTCCCCATTCACACACGTGCTCTGAATGTTGAGATCAGACACCTGCAAGTACATTTTCTATTTTTTTTTTATTCACATCAGCTACACAGAATCATAGAATCGTTTAGGTTGGAAAAGACCTTGAAGATCATAGAGTCCAACCGTTGCCCCATCCCTGCCAGGGCACCACTGAGCCCTGTCCCTCAGCACCACAGCTCCATGGCTTAGAAACCCCTCCAGGGATCAGGGGACCTCCAGCCCTACCCTGGGCAGCCTGGCACAGGCCTGGACAGCCCTGGAGGGCAACAAATTGTTCCTCAGCTCCAACCTCAACCTCCCCTGGGGCAACTTGAGGCCGGTTCCTCCTGTCCCGGCACTAAACACGGCACATCTGAGCATGAGCTGCTGGTGGGCGAAGGGGGAAGAGACGGCCGGTCCAAGCCATGAACTTACATTATCGCAGCGAAGCCAGATTTCATTCATTCCTTCCGCCACCGGAATCAGAAGTTTGATATTAAACTTCTGACCAGAGATGTTCACATCAGGGGTAACTTCACATCCTGCAATGAGAGAGCACACACAGCGGTCTGAAGAATTATGCTTTTAAAAGAGGGGGGGAAAAACCAACAAAAAAAAGGAAAAGAATAAGCAAAACTCTCCAACTAAAGGTCGTCCAACAGCATCTCAGGGCTGCAAAGGTCTTGCACCACATCTCTGATGGGATAAACGCTCTACACAGCAGGGACAAAAGATGAAAAAAGGGGGAAAAGAGCAAGACTTGATCTGAAAGCAATGAAGCCAAAGCTACCGTGCACCTGCAGGATTCCTCTCCCAGGTCCTGGCCTTGGGAACGGACCTGACAGTGGCAAATACCACACGACCCTGAAATTTTCCTAAAAGGGTAGGAAAAGGTGGCTGGGTGGGCGCTGCCGCTCACCCTGAGACCCCCACAGGTTATTTTGGCCGGGCACATCACCGCTACGGTCAGCGGGGAGGTGTGAGCATCCCGCTTTCGGCGTCTGGAGAGGGCTACAACCGGTTGTATAAACACCGGGGGAAGGGGCGATGAACCCAACCAGCCAAGTCAGCCCGGGCTCCGCTTCCAACGCCGCCTCCGAGATTTTTTTCGAGTGCCGTCACAG
>VWZK01018434.1:0-27620 GCA_013396935.1 Baryphthengus martii | reverse complement strand
TCCCACTTTGTCCTGTCCCAACAGGCCCTGCTCCAAACTCTGTCCCCATCTTTCTGCCAGGCCCCTGGAAGCCCTGAAAGGCCCCCAGAAGGTCTCCCTGGAGCCTTCTCTTCTCCAGGCTGCACAAGCCCAACTCTGCCAGCCTGGCCTCCCAGCAGAGGGTTCCAGCCCTCCCAGCATCGCTGGGGCTCCTCTGGCCCCGCTCCAACAGCTCCCTGTCTCTCCTGGGATGAGGACCCCAGAGCTGGAGCCAGCCCTGCAGGGGGGGTGTCCCCAGAGCCCTGGGAGCAGAGGGGCAGGATCCCCCCCTGGCCCTGCTGCCCACGCTGCTGGGGATGAGCCCAGGGCGCCAGGGGCTGCTGGGCTGCGAGCGCACGGGGCCGGCTCAGCTCCGGCTCCTCACCCCCAGCACCCCCAAGTCCTGCTCCCAGGGCTGCTCTCGACCCCTTCACCCCCAGCCTGTGCTGATACCAACAGCTGCCCTGACCCAGGTACAGAACCTTGCACTTGGCCTGGTTGAACCTCAGGAGCTTCACATGGCCCCACTTCTCAATCCCGCCCAGGTCCCCCAGGATGACATCCCTTCCCTCCAGCCTGTCAACCGCACCACTCAGCTGGGTGTCATCTGCAAACCTGCTCCCAAATGCAACCTTGCTCACGCTTCTCTTACCTCTGAGGTTCATCTGGTGTGCAGGAGTCCCGTTGGATTCCTCTTTGCTTTTATAGCAGGAGATAGAGGTATCTTTGAAGGTGCACCAATATGGCTTGTACCCTTTCAACGTCAGCTTCTTGGGCCTGCCAGACAGGTGGAGGGACATTACATTTGGTTTACGTTCCTAAACCAACCTTCTGTAGTGGGAAACTCATTTCACTCTTGAAAACCTGGTGTCAACAGCCCACCCCTGGGATACTCCCTACCTGGGAGCTCAGCCACCACTCACCATCCCTTCACTACAATGTTGGGGCAAAAAAACTGAGCTACAATTGGCAATCTGGAGTCTTCAATCCCATGGAAGTCCCAGTAATTTGGGACAAGGTGGGGGGAGCTGGAAAACCATGGCAAAAATACACTGCAAAATACACCTCTTTCCAGCCACATCAAACTGGATCCTCTCTGCTCCGGCTCTGGAAGGCAGCAGTAATTCTAAGAAGAGCCTTGTCAGTCAAGCACGTGCATGAGTACACTTGTTGTCTTCTTTTTAAATACTCTACAATCTGAAAAGGTTCCATTCCTTCCTATGAAAAACATGGATTTTGCCCGACTCTACGGGAGGAGAGATGGCCTGGCAAGCCCACGGCAAAGCCACCGCCTGGCCTGGGGATACCCTGAGCCTTGCTCATCCCACCAGGAGCTCAAGCCCTTCATAAAGCTCCATGTTTCTGACTTTTCTTAACCCTTCCTAATTTCTAAGCCTTCCTCAAAAAAGCTCTGGCTGCTCTTTCTCCCTGTAATGCATTTCTCACATCTCCATCCCAGAAATAGCTGCTTAACCTTCAGCTGGAGGGATCAACTATGTGATGGCCCCAACTGCTTGTCCTCAGGACTCTGCATTTTCATTTCCAAGCAAAAGCATCCCAGGGGCTGCTCGGGGAAATCAGAGAGGTAAGGGAGAAACACGGCGTCTGCCTGAACCCCGCTGCTTCCACGCTTCTGATGGACATCAGAGCTTGGGAAATCTGCTGCCTCCTCCAGCCTTTGCTGGTTTTCCACCTCCTAAAGCCCTGGCACACACACCTCTGCCCCGTGCAAACTTTACAACCACAATTTCCTTCGAAAGCTGCCTCTGACTCCAGGACAGGTCACCAGCCTCCGGCCAAACCCTCCTACATGGGCAGCTTTTTCCATCCTTCGCTTTCTGTCGTTCACTAAAGATATTTTAATATGGTTTTACTGTCTTGATTTTTTTTATATTTTTTGGGAGGGGGCAGGGGGGGCTTCTTTAAATTGCAGGCAGGGTATTTTGGCTGGCGCTGGCAGGGGAGAGAGAAATCTCCTGAGTCTCTGCAGCAATGCCAGGCACATATAGGGACATATAGACAGGGTTTCTGTATCTAAAACCACATTGCAGCTCCTCTCCAGTTGAAGTGTGACAAGAGGCACGTCCAAAGCTGGGCCAGCTCCTAACACAGTGCTGTTTACGTTGGATTTCTGGCACTAAAATATCACCTGGTCCTCATTTTTAGGAGCAAACAGCAATTCTGTGCTTCCCCACCGTGGCGGGACAGCCTCAAATCCCAATCCCAGGGTTTGGGGTTGGTATCAGGAGAGGAACCGGCAGCTTCTCGCTGCTCCGTGTCCTGCCCTAACAACCGTACTCAATTTGCAACCAATTAGCTCCTTGAGCTGTGCTTAATTTTATTGGCAAATAAGCACATCAAAGTAAAGAGTAAGATTTTAGTTGGTTTGTTTGTTCAAGGAGGGGGAAAAAAACACCCAGTGAGAAGCAGGGCACAGGCTGCAGCCCTGAAACTTTGCCCCACTTAAGACAGACCGCAAGCCCAGACGGGCACGGAGAACTTCTTAATTCACCTTTGGAGGGGGAGAAAGAATTTTCCGGCACCGAAGCGCTAGGTTCTGGCTCCAGAACCAAACAATTAACAAATTAAAAGCTTGTTCCAGAGCTATTGTGCTGCCTACAGCTTTTCTTTTACACCCTACAGCTATGCTGTGAAATCTCATCGTTATTTCCAGAACTTTCTCCGTAACCCTTGCCGCAGCGGCAGGCAATAAACGGCAAAAGACGGTTGTGGCTGCCAGAACGTTACTCAAAGTCCAGACGCTGCCTTTCCCGGTTTCCGCGTAACGCCGTCCAAGTCAAAGCAAAAATAAAGTAACCCCTAAACCCGGACTGAGCTGGAAGAGGAGCACAGGCAGCTTAACCTGCTCCTTTTGGCACAGAGAGGGCTGATAGATGGGGATTAGGCTGCTTATAACTCATCCAGCGTTCCTGCAAACCGGGAGAAGTATCTGAGCAAGGTTTAGAAGCTTCACTCCTAATTATAAGATGGCTTGATTAGCTCCTGGGCGTTAATAGGGAAATAGCCCGGCACTCGCTGCCGGCTACGAGCTGCAGCAAGCTCTCCTGGAGGGATGTGCATCTGTTGGGGCTGTCATAGTAGGAAAACACTTCGGGTTTTACAGAATCACCGACTGGGTTGGGTGGGAAGCGACATTTCAAAGTCATCTGGTCCAACCCCCCTGCAGGGAGCAGGGACATCTGCAACTAGAGCAGGTTGCTCAGAGCCCCATCCAACCTCCCCTGCAATGGGGCCAGGGATGGGGCAGTGACCACCTCTCAGGGCAACCTGGGCCAGGCTCTCACCACCCTCAGCACCAACAATTTCCTCCTTCTATCTACTCTAAACTCCCCTCTTTTAGTTTAAACCATCCCCCCTTGTCCTGTCCCAACAGGCCCTGCTCCAAAGTCTGTCCCCATCTTTCTGCCAGGCCCCTGGAAGCCCTGAAAGGCCCCCAGAAGGTCTCTCCGGAGCCTTCTCTTATCATATTTAAGAACTGATCAACTTCAGTATCAAATATTTCAAATGGTTTGAAACCCTTAACGACTAAGTAAGTAACACGCTAAAGAATGAAAATGTTTTAACAGTAAGAGAACGCGGACGCCGAGCCGTGGCATTACACAACAATTGCTCGGTGGCTTTTCACATGAGGTCCCACAGCGGTGTGCAACAAGATCTTAAGGCAGGAGATTAAAAAAAGATGACATTAGGTGGTAGGCCCGTTAATTATTCATAGACATTACCAGTTTCACAAGCACCTCTTCCCATCAGCACTTACTTGAAGACTTTAATGTAGTCGGCGAGCTCCGGGATGGAAGTGATGTCACCCTGAAAAGAAAAGATTATCCCATTCAGTTGCTTCCTGGGGTGGTAGGTGAGGGAAGGAAGGGATGTTGTGCAGAGGAGGACACCAGTGACACCTCCACCGGCCAACACCGGGGAGCAGGGAGTCAGGAGAGTGCTCCCGAGAAAGCCTCAGCCACCGCACGGGAGAAGCGAGCGGAGAAAAATCTCTTGCCCAGAAGTGCTGTTTGGAAAGCAGAGGATAAGGTTCTATTCCTCTTTGAGGAATTCCTGCTGCCGCCGGAGCCAATTCCCACCCGCGAGGTCACCGGCGGTCACGCCGGCTCCTGTTCGCACAGGGCTTTTTCTCCTCCCTCGCTTCTTTCCTTAGGCTCCAAACAAAAGGAGAAGATGTTGCTCTGCCCCTCCATGAAAACCCAGGGAAGGCCTTTCTGACAGTCTACAAAGAGGGTTTTTTCCCCTCATTTTTTTTTTTTATACTGAATTTATCATGGCATTTTGCACCCTTGCGATTCCCACCAGCTCAAACAAGAGGACAGAAAAAGCCAAGGCTGCTCCAGCAGCTTCCAGCAGCAGCAGGACAATTTACTTTTCCGCCTGCAATGAGCAGCGCTGTTTATAGATACCACAGGAGGAAAAAAAAAACACAAAAAAACAACAAAAACCCCCCAGAACCTAAACAAACAATCCAGTAATTGCCCATTATCCGTATTCAATTACTCGAGTGCATCTGGAAACGGCTACTGCTGCTGCTGCTCCGAAGGAAAGGGATGGAAGTTTTTGGATGACTCATCGTCGTCTTCACCTCCTATCTGGTGAGGACTGTTCCTCGGTACAGCGCTTTAAATCAGGTTTTGCAAAGAAAGGAGAAAAGATCTCTTGGCAATAAAAACTTATCCTTATTAACGCTCAGGATGGACGCGAACTTCAACAAAAAAAGCCTCCGTGAACACTTGAAAAAATTCCATGAAGCCCAAAGCTGGAAAATGTCAGGGGTTTTAGGGTTTGAAAGAACTTAAAATCAAAGTCTGAGGTGGTGTAACTGTGTAAAATGCCTGGAAAAGTTGCACTGTGCCAAGTCTGATCGGGTATAGTTCTTTTTTTCTGCAGTTTAGTTCCTGAGTTTGACATTTTGTTCAAGGTGGAAAACCAGCGTTAAAACAGCAGATCGGGGAAAAAAAAAACAAACAAAAAAACCAAACTCTGAAATCCAGTCGTAGCCCACTCCAGGCTAAAATCCAGTCTCATAAAAACGGGGTTTCCTAAGTGTCAGTTATGTCTGCAAATGGCAGCAGCTGTTTTACGTGCCGTAAAACTTTACCACGGATTAGGAACGGTGGAAGAGAAACTTCAGCGTGGAGAATTCTGCAGTTCGGAAAGTCGGCGGCGAGAAAAGAAACCCAATTCATTTGAATTCAGCTTTCCAGTATTTCAGCAGCAAACCGGAGCGGTGTGGGAGGGGTGGGTCAGTAAGAGCCCAGCTCCTCCAGGACTCTTCCAACACTATTTGGTCTTACGGTCCCAGCAGGAAAAAAAAATAAGATTGCATTTGATTTCTGCAGCAGCGCAGAGGTGGGCGTGTGGGCTGGGCTGGGCTCTCCCTGCTAAATTAACTGCAAAAATCCAAAAAATTAAAGACAGCTTAAGTGAAGCCTTTGGTTTAATATGGGCTGCTTCGGGCTCAGAGCAGAGCTCCAGCTCGGTGATGGTCCCGGGTCAGACACTGGGGCCTTTCCCACCAAAACTATCCCTTTGGTATTTCAAAAAAATGATTATTTTTAAAGAAAATATTATTGGGGTCTATGCTTTGTGTTGCTTCACTGAGCTGTGGGCACATCCTGTAAAAACAGCAATAGGAAAAAAAAGGGAGAGGAGGGAAATCAAAAAAAAAAATGGGATAACTGGAAAAATTCCCAGCTTGGGATGATTATTCCTGCCTTGGGTGAGGTGAGGAGAGGATGCAAAAGCCACCCTGCCTCCGCACGCCCGCAACGCTTACCAGGATCGTCGACGTCTTGCCACCTTCCAAAGTGATTTCCAGATCGGAGAGCGCGGCGTCCACCTCGTCCACCTCCTTGTCGCTGTTGTTGAGGTGGTTTTCCGAGGACATGATGGACAGCTTATTGATGTGGTACTGAAAGGCAAGGCACAGCATGGCACTGGGATGCTCCGGCGACCTGCTGGATGCCGCCGGCTCGTCACAACGTGACCGCCACGCTCGGGAAGCCGAGTGGAAAACGGGAGCCGTACCCCTCCATGGGAGCAGAGGCTGGAGAGTGCTGAGTCCTGGGTGCAGCTGAGTCAGGAACGACCAGCTTGGCTGTTTTCAGTCCAAGGAGTTGTTGGTAAGAACCCTGAAGGACCACTCAGCCCTGGGGGTCATCTGGTCCTACCCCCTGCTCCAGCAGGGCCACCTACAGCTGTGGTCCAGGATCATGTCCGGTTGGCTTTTGAGTATCTCCAAGGATGGAGACTCCACAACCTCTCTGGGCAACCCGTGCCAGTGCTTGGTCACCCTCACAGTAAAAAAGTGCTTCTTGACATTCAGATGGAACCTCCAGGGTTCCAGTTTGTGCCCATTAGCCCTTGTCCTGTCACTGGGCACCACTGGGAAGAGCCTGGCTCCTTCTCCTTTATTTATCTGCATTAATCAGATAATCAGATCTCCCTGAGCCTTTACTTCTCCAGGCTGAACAGTCCCAGTTCCCTCAGCCTTTCATTTGCTCCAGGACCTTCATCATCCTTGTGGCCCTTCACTGGACTCTCTCCAGTCCATGTCTCTCTTACAGTGAGGAGCCCAGAACTGGACCTCACCAGTGCTGAGCAGAGGGAGAGGATCATCTCCCTCGACTTTCCTGCAATGCTCTGCCCAATGCAGCCCAGGACACCATTCACCTTCTTAGCCCCAAGGGCACACTGCCGTCTGAAGTTCAACTTGATGTCCACCAGCACCCCCAGCTCCTTTTCTGCCAAGCTGCTTCCCAGTTGGGTGGGCCCCAGAATATACTGGTGCATGGGGTTGTTCCTCCTCAGGGGCAGGACTTTGCACTTCTAGAACGGTTTGGGTTGGAAGGGACCTTAAAGATCATCTTGTACCAACTCCTCTGCCATGGGCATGGACACCACCCACGAGACCAGGTTGCTCAGAGCCCCATCCAACCTGACCTTGAACACTTCCAGGACACCCACAACTTCTCTGGGCAGCCTGTTCCAGTGTCTCACCACCCTCATGGTGAAGAACTTTACGCTTCCCCTTGTTGAACTTCCAACAAAGGACTGTGCCCAACCCACTCCGGACTGCTGGGAGAGCTGAACCGAGTCGTTAGATTTTTGTTTTCACTCTTTTTTACCCTGAGGAGCAAACAGCCCTGCTCCTGACGGGGATATTTCCGCACCCTCCAGCAACGAGGAGTGTGCCAGACCGCACGTAGGAAGTGGCCTGCCATCTGTCTTACAGAAGTCAATAGCAGGTGTAGTATTTGTGCCAAATCACACCGAGCCTTTCGTAAAACAGATAAATAAATAGTTCTGGGAAACCCACAGATTCTCCTCAGCTGTTTGGGGGGCAGCGGGCCAGAAAACTTCTGTACTTATTGGTTTGGGTTTTTTTAAGAAGGGCAAAACTAAAAGCGAAGATAAGACATAAAGGTGTTCGGTAAAAGAAGGCTGAGTTCCTTTTCAAGGAGAAGTAATCAGCAGCCAATGTTTCCATTACCTAACAAGCTCAAGTGAGGATTAGAAGACGGGAAACGATCTGACTTCTCCCAGCAGGAGAAGTCCAAGCTCCCAGCGAAGACAAGGTGAGGCTTAAAACACCAGTTACAGCAGATTTCACTTACGGTCTTAATCCATATTCACCACCAGAGAAGTCTGCAAAGGTAGGAAATCAAATTCCACCAAACCCCCCGAGTGTCTCGGGCCGTCTCTTACCTGCAGCGCCGCAAACATCATCATCTCCTCCTCCGTGCACTCGATCTCCTCCAGCAGAATCGCCCACTTGGACTGCTCGTACAGCTGGTTGATCCTGATGGCGTCGTACTGCGGCACAGCCGAAAAAACACGGACCGGTTGTAAAAGGCACGAGCCCGGCTCAAGACAAACCGTTTCACCTTTTCACTTCAACGCCAAACTTCAATTTGAGATGGAAAAGCCTTGGCCACCCACGTGGAGTGGCTCTGAGCGACACTTAGAGCATCTGTAGCCCGTGGCCAGGTGTAACCGTCACTAGTCTGTGACCCTGGTGAATGTGTGTACGGGTCCGGCTTCTTTTTAGATTCCAGAAGGAAGTTCTTTATGATGAGAACAATTAAACATTGGAATAAGCTCCCAAGGGAATGGTGGACTCCTCTACACCGGGCAGTTTTAAGACTCAACTTGACAGGGTGCTGGGCCAGCTCACTTAAACCAATTTCTTTATTTATTTTTACTTATAAGGTTGGACCAGATGATCCTTGAGGTCCCTTCCAAGCTGGCATTCTGTGATTCTGTGCGATTCTAGCAGTACCTAAGCGTTAGCAAACTGGTAGTGGGGGGAGCGCTCAAAGCTGGGTTTGACACCTGCACGACCAGTTTTCAAAGGGGCGGAGGATTTACCGACACAAACACGCGTTAGAGACACAGGCATCCCAAGCTCAAAGCCTTTGCTCGCGAGGTGTAAGCGAAATAAAAAGCTCTGTACCTTTGGATTCAGGTCAAAAAAGCTGTAGTACTTGAACCGGAGCAGCAAAGCTTCGTTTTCTTTCACCTCCTGTTCCATAAGAGATCGGGACGAATCCAGCCACCTGGGAATTGTCAACACGGGATAACACGCACAAAAAACTCCGCTGAAGTCGCGACGACGCTTTTCAAGAGCGCAATTTAAAACCACCTATTGAAAAACCAACCCAACCCAACCCATCAAAAAAAGAATAAAGGAGAACCCCAAATCCTTCACTCACCCTTGGTTGATTTTGGCTTTATCGAGCAGTGCCTGGGGCTTGTACATTTTCGCTAAGGACTCGGGGGAGGTGACGGGCTGGCTCACGGCCAGGATGCCCGGGTTCCCCTCCGACAAGGCGCTGTCACCGAACCAGGCCGAGGTGGGGGACAGGGGACTGCCGTCGTGAGCGTCGTAGGTCGGCGTCATCGTTTTGCTATAGAGGCCTGGGCTGGAATAGATGTTTCCTACCGGGAAGAGGAATAAAAGCTGGGAGTTAGAATCAAAGATTGTTAGGGGTTAGCTCAGGGCTGAGCTCTGCCTGTGCCCAACCAAGTCAACTCAGACACAAACCCGAAGCCAGCGGATGACAAACCTTCCCTTCTATTTTATGACCATTTTTTTTTGACCTTTTTTTTGACACCATTTTTTTTTGACCTTTTTTTTGACACCATTTTTTTTGACCTTTTTTTTTTGACCATTTTTTTGACACCTTTTTTTTTTACCTATTTTTTTACACCATTTTTTTTGTTACCATTTTTTTGGACCAAATTTTTGACACCATTTTTTCTTTACCATTTTTTTTGACCATTTTTTTATATCCTTTTTTTTACCTCTTTTTTTACACCTTTTTTTTTTTACCATTTTTTTTGACGATTTTTCTGACACTTTTTTTACCTCTTTTTTTACACCTTTTTTTTTTCACTATTTTTTTGTACCAAATTTTTGACACCATTTTTTCTTTACCATTTTTTTGACCATTTTTATATCTTTTTTTTTACCATTTCTTTTACCTTTTTTTTTTTTACCTTTTTTTTTTTTTTCTTTTTTTTTTTTTCTTTTTTTTTTTTTTTTTTTTTTTTTTTCTTTTTTTTTTTTTTTTTTTTTTTTTTTTTTAATTTTTTTTTTTTTACCTTTATTTTTTACCATTTTCTTTTTCACTTTTACGTTTTTTTAAACTATTTTCTTTACCATTTTTTTTTCCACCAGAGGAAAGCTCTGCGCTGCTTGTTTTCCCAGGAAACGCTGCCCCTCTCTCTCTCTCAGCTCTTCTCCAAGAGCACAACCGATGGAAAACTCATTCCAGCCCAAATCCACGGGTAAAAGTGCTGGGAAACTCCTGCCCCCTGCTTTTCAGTAGCGCCTGGGACATGAATGGCCCCCAACTTACCGGTATTACCTGTTGCATAAAGATTTTGGAAGTCAAAAGTTTTAGAGGAGCAGGAAAATAAACTAAGGGCGCGGCCAAAGAGACCAGAGGCAGAGCGCAAAAGTCCTACTGAGGTGGAGCTCACCTTTGACGGGGCCGATGTAAAGAATATCGGTGCCTATAGAGAGGGAAAGAAAGGAGGGAAGTGAGAAGGCGAGAGAAAGTCACCGGGAGGGGAGGAAAGGACAGAAGCCAAAAATGGGTATTTTCAGATGAAGGCAGAATAGCACAGCTGAGGTTTAACCACCCAAACGGAGCGATTTGCAAGTAGCGCCGGTGGGCTCTGCAGGCAAAGCAACCAAAGCGACCCCGCGGTCGTTGGATTCGCGGAACCGCGGCGTTTTGCGGATGGAAGAGCTTGTTGAGACGGCCACAGGGATTTGGAATTCATACGCCGAGCGAGCGGTGAGATCTGGTGCGAAAACCCATCCCGAAGCGCACGTGACTACAGACTCCAAGCAGACAAAAAAAAAACCAAACCCCAAAAAACCAACCCCAATCCTTTTTGAAATTAGAAATTTGAAGAGAAGAAAGCGGAGCCAGCTTGTATCTCATACCCTCAAAGAGCTGAGGACGAAATGGTCCCTGTTCATCTCACAGGAGCATTGGGGTTTATGTTAAGAATTGAAAATACGGGTTTTCAAAATAAGGGAGGGTTCAGCGACCGTATCCTAATGTCAGCAATTCCACTGTGTACGTACACCCGGCAAGGAGCTCAGCATAAATTTGTACACCCGTATCTAGAACCAGTAACAAACGGGCTTTTTGGGCCACCTGAAGCACCCAAACTCCACCTCTAAGAGCACTACTAAGGGTGTTGAAGGCACTGCGTGGCAGGGTTGAGATGCCACAAGCAAGGTCTTCCGTGCCACCTCCTGCTGCTGCCCTGAACCACCCCTTTGGGCCACCCTCCAGGTCCTCACTCCAAGTGCTGCCTCCTCCCTGAATGCCCAAGAAATGACAGGAAGCTGAGCTACGTATCTGGAAAAGTCTAAGACCACATAACAACAGTAAAATCTTCCCAAACTCTCTTTTTTTTGTTGTTGTTGATGGGTGTCTCAAGGAGCAGTCGGAACGGTGTGAATCAGCAATATCATACCAATGACGGCCAACATCTTAGTTAGGAAGCTTAAAATAACATAAAAAAATTATTCTAAACTGCCTGACAGGATGAAAAATACAAATGAAAACCATCCATCGCCACCAAACAATGCTTTAACGCTCCTGCTGGTTTTGCTGGCATCCCAGCCTGGATTACTGATCTGGGAGACCAGTAAGCACCATGGCTATCTGCCATCAAGATGGGCCCAGCAAACCAAGCATGAGTAAAAAACCAGCAGAAACGGTCAAGGGATGGAGATTTCCACCTTCAAGCTTCACACTTGCAGGAAGACTCGGGGGGACTTGCCAGGTGTGAGGTACTTTGGAAGTTGGACTCGATGATCCTCATGGTCCCTTCCAACTTGGGACATCCTACGGTTCTAAAAGCAGCAGAAATGTGCTCTCCCCACGGACTGTTATAACACTGAGGCAGAGCAGGTCAACAAGAACCGTCAATAAACCACCATCACCATCCACAAACCACATCCTGAAAGATGTTCCTGCCCACCAGCCCGCGCGACGTGCCAACCTCAACCTTCACCAGCCCCTAATACTCTGTGATTCATGTGGCTCAGGAAGACAGGGCTGAGCGTTAACTAGACCAACAAGAGAAAAATCCCACTTTCTTGCCCCCAAATCAGGCAGGTTTTCGCACGGAGGTTCCTTCACATTCCTCCGTTCCAGTGTTTTGCTCCAGAGAAGCAAAGCTTCCCCTCAGACGTTCTCCTCATCACCTTCTTTAAGCGTCTGAAACACCTCAGAAGAAGCTTCACTTCAAAAAATTCGCCTGTGGCGGTCAACACCGTGGAAAGTTCCAGTTGCAACAGCTCTCAGTTTGGCTAACTTGTAAACAAGTGAACACAGGACTTCTCATGGAAAGTGTTGGGCAACCTTTACTGGAGGTGTATCAACAGCTCTACCTGCAGGGATTTCAACGGTTCCACTGCCAGGTACGGGGCGTTCGGTGACAAAACACGCCCGTTACCTCTCCACACACCAAAATAAGCAGATCTCGAACTATTAACCCGTTTGACAGAAGCAAACTAGTGCTGGAACAACGCTAGGAACAGTTTATTCCCGTTAAACCACGGCTTTTAACTAACGGCACCGAAACGGGGCAGTAATTAAACCCGCAGCAAAAAGTCACAGGGAAAGCAAAACCAGCGAGAGGATTCGAAGCGACTCGCTGGAAGAGCAATAAATAATTAAACTAAAAGCCTCTCTTCTGCATGTTTCCCCCAAAGCAGGCCAAGTATTTCCTATTAGTCTAACTGAGATGTTCTCCACGACTTACGAGATGAAAATGCCAAATGAA
Organism: Baryphthengus martii; assembly: GCA_013396935.1. Classification (NCBI taxonomy): domain Eukaryota; kingdom Metazoa; phylum Chordata; class Aves; order Coraciiformes; family Momotidae; genus Baryphthengus; species Baryphthengus martii. The sequence continues at coordinate 15,257 of VWZK01018434.1, read as the reverse complement.
AATGAAAATTGACTGGAGCTTTGCCCGACGCAGGGAAAACTCCCTGAGCCAGGAGTGGGAGAGGACTAGCCCAGAAGTGGTTTTAAGTAACTGAGAGGAGAAAGAATGAGGCTGGAGCATAAAAAAAAAAGGATTATTTTTCCCTTGCTGCAGAGCTGTGCTGATGGTTTGTGCCCGTGGTGCACATCACTGTGGCACAGCAGCTCTAGCTCTGCTTGCAAGCCCAGAGCCACCAGTGCCATTGACCACACTGCACGACCTTCACTTGCACTTCAGTTAATTTAAGACCAATTAATACAAGTTTACTGACTTAACAGATTTTTTTATTTTTTTTTAATTAAAGCTGCTCTGCTTCCCTCTCATCGCTGGATTTGACACTAAGAGCTTTGGCAGCCGGACACGTCTCGCCCTCACGCTGCGGCTTTCTCCTCAAGTCCAGTTGGGCTGAAGTGCTCCCACTTGACCAACTTTATCATTTAAACTTCTGCCTTCTTTACTTTGAGGGTGATGGAGCCCTGGCCCAGGCTGCCCAGAGAGCTTGGGGAGTCTCCTTCTCTGGAGAGATTCCAAAGGCGCCTGGACCCTGCGCTGCTGGGCCCCCTGCTCTGGGTGACCCTGCTGGAGCAGGCGGTTTGACCAGATGTTCTCCAGAGGTCCCTACCAACACCCACCATGACGTGAATCTGTGATTCTGTGCAATTTGCCTTCCAGCTTCAGACCTCCAGCAGCCACAGAACAGAGCTGAAAAAACCCTCTGCTTTAAAAACACCTCCCTGCATTGATTTGGTGCCTGCGGCAAGAGATGTCACTCTCTCCACCAGTGGTGTCACTTCATCATCTATGTTTCTCCATTAGCAATTCTTTTACCAGCGCTGCTCTGGTTCTGTTTGCTCTGGCAACCTACCCCCTCCAGCAATAAAAGAGTGGTGTATTTTTTTTTCAGCCTGACTCTCTCTAGCTACACCCTTACCACAAGGGAACACTAATGCAATCAATAAAACTGGGCTATAACTAACGAGTAGAACGCCGGTGCTGCCTAAAACACACCTGGAATTCGACATTAGGAACGATTTTCCAGTTAACTCCTTCTTTAATAGGGTAAGAAAGCCTTTCAGTGACACAAGCTGAGTGTCGAAGTGGTCACACTTGGTTCCTGGTTTATTTTATCAAGCCTGGTGTTGCTCTGCTCCCCTCTGTGCGTGACAGCTCCAGGCATGCATCTGTGCGACCGCGACCGAGTGCTGCAGCCCGCGATGATTTGTGCCATTGATTTGGGATCTGTTTCTTGCACAGACCTTAAGGAATTAGGTCAGATTGATAGCACTGTATCATATCCCTCCCCCCTGACTTTATTATCTGTTTGCCTCCCTGCAAGCTCATCCTCACAAAGCAAGCCCCGGCTCACCGGACCCCGGCGTGATCAGCGGACCCTCCAGCTCGAAGGCGTCGTCTTCACATTGATCATCCAGCTTCTTCTTTTTTTTCTTCGATGGATCTCGGGGTTTCCTCAAAAGGGAGAGCTCTTCTGGGTGCCTGATGTCTGGGGAGAAAACGGACCATTTTAACAAAGGCAGGACGGGGGAAAAAAAGGGGAAAAAAAATGATTATCTTTCCTTTAGAAACGACATCCATCAACGTGCAATATCTTCCTCAGCTCACGTTCCTGCTTCGCGATGGTTGCAAATCAAATTGAGAACTTTTTCCCTGCGAGCCTGTTGGAAACAAGCACCGTCCTTGGCTGGAGAGGTCACAAAGCATTTGGATGAAATGTGGAATTTCCCAGGCACAGCCGCTCAAATGCAAATACAGGCACTGCCAGACCCTGTGACAGAGCCTAGCACCATTCCCACCCGTTATTTTAAATATATATATTTAAAAACAATACAAATAAATATATAAAAATAGAAATAAATAGATAAAAATACAACTCTACCGTACATTCTACCTACTAATACTTAGGGACCTACAAAACAGGCCAGCTACTCTCACTTCCACAGGAGCAATCCCAGACTCAAGCCATTTATTTACGTATCAGACTGGAAATTTTCCAGCTTATATTTAAGACACCTGCTTTCAAAAGAGATCTTGGCCAAAATATTTCCTTCTCACAGCAAATCTCTCCCATTTCCCTGCCCAGAACCAGGCTGAATACTTTTAAAACGACATCATTTAAAATCAGGATCATCCCAGGGTGTGTTTTAAGCCATGGGACTATGAGGGGAGGGCTAATAAAAAAGAGAATTTTAAGGATATTTCCTACAAAGGTGGTATTTGGGGTTTGCTTCTGCCTGCTGCAGTCACTTCCAAGCAGGAAGGAACTTGCCAGGAAAGTGGAGCCCATCGTCTGTCGTATCACCAAAACCATCAGGCGACCCAGGGGGAGCCAGGAGTCCCTCTCCAGCTCTGCAAAAACCAGGAGAAGAGGAAACTCCCAACCCTCCATCTAAACTAAACCGTCCTCAGTCAATATGTGGGAACTGACCTGGGAAAGCATTCACCTGGGCACGAAGCCACCCCGTTGCAACGACGGAAGGCTGCAAAAAAAGATCGCGAAGCTCTGAAATACAGTTCAGGTCAGAAAAAAAGGAGACTACGGGTCATGTTTGAGCCTGGAAGGAAGAATTTCGGAGCTGGCTGCCCACGTTCAAGCCCCTGTGGGGTGTCTGGCTCTGGTTTTGACATGTTTTGCCTGAAAAAACTGTGGAGATGTGCAAAGCTTTGCCTTTGGGAGGCCGTAAGGGAAGCAGCTCCTGATCCTGTCCCCACGGAAGCCTGAAGCTCCAGCTGGAAGGGCGACCAGGAGCTGGAGGAGCTGGAGCTGGTTGCGTTGCAACGATGTTTTCCCACCCAGTGGAATGCTTAACATGTCAATATTTGTTATTGAACAGGAATAATATTCATTATTCCAGAGAGGAGAGGTGACAGAGTCCATATCTCCCTGCCGTGCAGGCAGCAGTGGGAGTTTGCTGCACGCTCCCAGGCTCAGGACTATAATTAAACCTGGAGTTTGGTTTAATTCCTGGGGAGGACACGGCAACAACCTCCCAGTGATGCCCTTTATAAATAACAACCTATACTTTTCCTTTTTTTTTTTCCCTGGGACCTTTTTTTTTCCCTGGGACTTCTTTCCCCACATCTGTCCTGTCACGTTTAGGGGGTTTGATTTTAAGTCACCTCCAGGGATGGATCCCACTAGGCCTGGAGTATCCAATCCAGAAACTGGGAATTTCTATATTTAACTATCATCTCCCATATCCCAAGTCTCACACCCCAAACCATCACCTGGCACGGCTTTAATTTAAGCTTTATTTTTAGTTATATATATTTATTTATAGAATACGTAGATATTTATTTTTATATATGCTGGGTTAACGGCTGAACTCGATGATTTAAAGGTATTTTCCAACCTAAACAATTCTATGATTCTACCTAATAGAATCATAGAATGGTAGGGGTTAGAAGGGACCTCTAGAGATCATCTAGTCCAACCCCCCTGCCAGAGCAGGATCACCCAGGGCAGGCCACACAGGAACAGATCCAGGGGGCGTTGGAAAGTCTCCAGAGAAGGAGACTCCACCACCTCTCTGGGCAGCCTGGGCCAGGCTCTGGCACCCTCACACCAAAGAAATTTCTCCTCACGTTGAGGTGGAACTTCCTATGTTCTAACTCAAACCCGTTATTTCTTGTTCTATTGCTGGGCACCACTGGAAAGAGACTGTCCCCTCCTCTTGATCCCCACCCCTCAGATATTTATAGACATGAATAAGATCCCCTCTCAGCCATCTCCTTTCAAGGCTAAACACCCCCAGCTCACTCAGTCTCTCTTCACAGGAGAGACCTTCTAGTCCCATCATCACCCTCGTAGCCTCCATTGGACTCTCTCCAGTAGGTCCCTGTCTCTCTTGAATTGTGGAGCCCAAAACTGGACACAGTATTCCAGGTGTGGTCTCACCAGGGCAGAGTAGAGGGGGAGGAGAACCTCCCTAGACCTGCTGGACATACTTTTCTTAATGCCCCCAGGATCCCATTGGCCTCTTGGCCACAAGGGCCCATTGCTGTCCCATGGACAACTTACTCTCCACTAGGACTCCAAGGTCTTTCTCCATGGGGCTACTTTCCAGCAGGACGACCCCTAATCCGTCCTGGTTCCTGGGGCTATTCCTCCCCAGGTGCAGGACTCTACACTTGTCCTTATTGAACTTCCTGAGGTTCCCCTTTGCCCAGCTCTCCAGCCTGTCCAGCTCCCGTTGGACAGCAGCAAAGCCTTCCTGTGGGTCAGCCGCCCCCTCCCAGTTTCGCATCATCAGCGAACTTGCTGAGGGTGAATTCTATCCCCTCACCCAGGTCGTTGATGAAGATATTGAACAACATAACCTTTATTTAATTAGAGCTTGAAGACTGATTTATCGTTACTCCATATATATCCCCACGCTAAATACTGTCCCTGCACCCACTGACCAACAGTTAGTTTCACCACACAACTTTTTGACCACTTCCAGCAATAAATACCTCGCGGATGAATCCGGACGGCTCATCGCGTGCCCGTTTTCTCACCGCCGGCTTACCTCACGGAGAAAAAAATCTGCTGGGACAACCAGGGTCACGCGGAAGGGACAACAGGCAGCAGAGCCTAAAATGAGGAGTTCCCCTGGTATTTTGCTAGCAAGGTTTCTACTCTGATGTTTATTTATGGTGCATTAGCAACTGATACATTCGCTCAGCTCAAACCAGTCAGAGAGGCCAAGAGAAGGGCTCCGGGCCAAGCTCGGCTCCTGAAAGCAAAGCTGTTGGAGACGGCCCAAAACTTGACCATCTGATTTCCAAGCGACTTTTTATAGTCCCTCAGTCGTTGGTGACGCTATCGTCGGGATTACAAACGATATGGCCGAGTTTTCGGCAGCTGCTTCCAAAGGGTGCTTGGCCGTGCGGCACGGCGAAGGCTGCGGAATCCTGGCAATGCCGGAACGTTCCCTCTCCCCTTTCCCATTGATAAGCTGCAGATTTCTCCCACTGGACGTACCATCATCTCCAAGACTTTACAAACTCACTCAAGCCAACTGAGAGTTGCAGGGGAAATTAAAACTAAAGTCCGCCGCGCTAAAAAGCAGCAAGAGAGTGACGTTGGGTTTACTTCCCATCCCAGAATTCAGAAAAAAAACAAGTGAGAAGCAACTTTGGATATTTCAATTTGTCAGGAAACCGCTGGTGAAAAAATTATGATTAATAAGCAGTGATGTTTAGCTACTGTAGCTAAAGCTGAGCCTATCCCAGGGTGTAAGGGCTTGCAGATGGCAGGACCCCAGTTAATTGGAAACTGGGATGAGGAAGCGCTCCAGAGCCCCAGTCCCTGTTTTCTGGCCATAACATCAAGAGAAAGATCCTTAGCATATCCAAAGTGGTGCAAAAAAATTAAAGTCCTTTATTTAGGTCTGGGCTTTTTACTAAATCTCACTGCACCTGAAGACGATTCTCTGGAGTTGTTCACCTAGGATAAAACATCTCCCTAGGGTTTGATTTCAGCCACTCGAAACCTTCCGTTAACTATTTCACCCACGTTCTCCAGCTGAAGCCAAGCTGCTTCTAGGCAAAGGTCACTTCAAAGGAAAAAAAGGGTCAGTGCAGTGTGGGAAGACCAGGAGAAGTGACCTTCTGAACAAGGCTAATGTGTTGACTCTTCAATTGACGCGTTGGTCGGGGCCGTGTTTGCTTTCCAAGAGACTCTTTGTCTGTACACACGAGACAGATGGCACCGGCCACGTCTACTGGAAATTACTGTAAATGATCCTTTTAGCATTTTAGTTCTATTTATTGCGTACGGGCGTGAAAACTCAGCTACCCAGACTCTTACCGAGCGTCCCCGGTGGCAGCCGCCAGCAGAAACCATCTGTGACGAGCCATGGCGAGCTCCATATGGAGGGGAAAGCGCTGACCGAAAGCCGCTCCAAAACCATTTTTCGGCTGTATCCAAGCAGGAACTGTTTGTATTTTGACATCTCCTCCAGCCCATGCTGGACCAGCTGTAACTGAGCCCTAACCCTGCTGCAGCTCCATGTCCACGTCCTACCAGAAGGACTTTGTCAAATTTAGGGGGTTTGCTGCCCAGGGAGGTGGTCGCTGCCCCATCCCTGGAAGCATCCCAGAGGAGGTTGGGCCAGGGCTCTGAGCAACCTGCTCTAGTTGCAGATGTCCCTGCTCCCTGCAGGGGGGTTGGACTGGATGGCCTTGAAAGGTCCCTTCCCATCCAAACTATTCTATGATTTTATCCCAGGGAGGGAAAAGCTCTTTGGCAAGCGGAACACACACACGTGCATTTCACAGGAGGCATTTAAAAATGGGAAGGGGGCATTCAATCTCCACAAGAAATTTCTCCAGTTGTTGGATGAAGCCATTGTACTCCCTTATAGCATCTTCTTTTCAATCTGCCTGCAAGAGCCTACTTGTGCCAGTGCTGTCTCCTGCTGAAGACAAATCCATGGCCTTTTTCCCTCGTGGAATCCCTCGTTTCTCATCCAGTCCCTGCACAGCTCACCCGGCCCAGCTGTGCCCATTTATCTCCCACCCAGAGACAAACAGCAGAGCTGGGATGAAATCCTCCTTTTTCACATGACACCACACTGACCACCCCTGGAAAACTGGCTTTAAAGAAAAAGATCTGCCTTGCAGGGTGTAAAATTCACTATTTATGCCTTTTTTTTTTTTTTTTTTGCACTAAATCCACCAAGTAAATCCTGCAGCTGCTGCATCTTTAACCACCAAGGTGTATGGTGATGGGAAAGCTGTTGTGGTCAGAGATGGGACTTAAATCCATGGCTCTCGGTGTGGAAAAAGGGGTGATTTTGCTACATCCGAGATGCAGGATCCCCAGATCCCCTCAAGAAGCACATTGAGGGGTCGGGGGACGCACAGTGAGGATTTCAGTGCTCTGAGGGATGAGCTCTGGCGCCCACGAGAAACCAGATTTGTGGTTTCCTTGCATCACCTGCATACGTGTCATTGACTGCAAGGGCTCAGGTAGATACCAACTTCCCTCAAAATTAAAATTCTGGAAAATGACAGCACTGTCAATATTCAGTTTGGATGTATAAGGAAAACTAACGCCGCAAAGAAGCTCTCTCAGCATCTATTTTCCCACCTGATTTCTGGCTCCCTTAAAAGGCCAGCGAGCTGGTTCGCCTGGTTAGCTCCTGAAGCATAAAAACTCCAAAATTTTACTTGTAACACAGACAGCATTTCAAGGAAATCCTCTCTTTAATGCTGATCCAGTCACCCTTTGCCAGGAAATATGGTTTGAAGTGGGATATCTCTGCCCTGGATCACCGCTGCCTCGAAGCAATGACTCATAAAAATTGCAGCCTCTGCGCATCACCACGACGATTCTTAGAAAAAATGAGACCTCAAACCCCACTGCTCTCCCACTTCAGACTTGAAACAAAATAAAATAAATTTTAAAAACGCATTTTTTCTTTGGAATGAGTCAATTCTAAGGATTGTGTTTCCGGAATTTACAGAATTCCCGAGTTTACAGAACGGAGTAGCCGATTTACCTTCGACATAAATTCACTCGAGATAAAAGTTTTGCAGAACAGACCAGAGGGAAAAAAAAAAAAAACCACAACCAAAGACTTATGTAATTTTTGAAGTGGCTGGAGATAAGCCCGTGGTTGTACTGGATGCTGGGCAGTTTCTGATGGTGGAGCAAGTCCTCACCCCTTCAGCACAGTTTACTAGGCTCATCCACTCACCTACATTCAGAACATTTTATTATAGGTTCTTCAGCTGCTTAAATATTTATTTGGGTCAAAGTCAAGTCCTCCACTTGCTGCCTCAGGCCATGCAGCTACGACAGGACAGCGCGCAAAGCCTCCTGAGATGCTCCAACGAGCACTACGGACGCACACTAAAGAGGGACTGATCCCGGCAGGGGTTTTCCCAGAGCCTTCCCAAACTCAGCCTGGAAAACCCAAGCGATTTATTGACTTGCCACCATCGTAGCCATCTGCAAAGCCACCTGAAAAAGGAGGTCAGAGGGATGTGCAGCGGCGCGGTCGCTGCTCGGAAAATGTCAGGAGTAAGTGGTACCCAGAGCCGAAATCAGGCATTGTCGGCCAGGAGGGACCCAGGAGGAGGAGACAGACGGCGGTGATGGAGCCAAACGTTATTGCAAGGCTAATAAAATGGGCTGTTGGAGAGACAGAGTCAACAAAAGCTGAATGTTTAGACGGTTTTTTCCACAAGCAGGACGAAATCCCCAGACTCCAGTTATCCGGATGCCTCTCAGAGCACAGACAGCACTTGGAGCCCTGGCCCCTGAAGTGTGTGAACTGCAGCTGAAGTCAAATTAAACTCAATTCAATTAAGCACCACGAACAAGAGAAAGATAAACCGAAATCATCCGCTCCCCTCCTCGGCATCGGACCATAAAGAGCAATGAGAATCATCTCAAGGAAGGCGGCAGCAGCGGCTTTGCCAGCATCTCCTTCGTGTCTTCATGATGTGAGTCTATTTAAAGGGCCTCTGTCAACAGCAGAGTAAGGATGAAAAAATTCACTGACTCACGCGGTGACATACAACCTGCCGCTACTCGACAGGCGGAACAGGCAGCGGGATGGGGAAGGGGGGGGAGGAGAAAAAGGAGAACTTTTTTGGTTTCCTTGCCGTCCCTTTGCGATGAAATCTCGTTATTTCCCTTACCCCACTAACTGCTGTTCCTCTGGATCCCACACAAGAGCTGGAGCCTGAATGCAGGCAAGGAATAAAAGAGGAAAAGAACGAAATGAAGAAGTTGGCAGCGGGTACCCTCGGGCCTCGCGATTTAAAAAAGCTGAGTGCATTGCAATTTGGCCGCCTCTCTAAATGGTAAGATTTCCTTCCACACCCATCCCCTAGACATATTTAGAAATAGCTGTGCTACTGCCAAAACCTCGCTGCTCGTGGCAGAAAAACCTCCCTGGGTATTTCACCGGGTCCGGGATGCAAACGCCGTCTCCGAGTCGTCTTCACGGTGCTACTGAGCATCCGGAGATTGTATCGTGAGATGCTGGTGTCTCACCCCCCAAACACCCTCCTAAGATGCTCACAAGTATCTACCTGGGCTGCATTTCACCTCCTGGATTTTAAGGAAAATGCCACTTTATTTACCAGAGGGGTGTGAAGGAAGCAGCTTTGCTGGATCCTGGAAAGCATCCGTGCTAATGGGCACGGGCAGAGCCCTGGGAACGCTGAGCATCTCCAAGTACCAAAGGGTTTCGGTTTTGCAAGAAAAAAAAAACAAAAACACAACAGGAAAAAAAAACAACAAGCAGCTTTTTATAGAAGCTTTTTTGGCAAGGGAGGGCATGGAAATACTATGAATACTTCAGAAGTCAGAGGACGTTCTGTACTCGATTTGTAAAGGGAAAAAAAAATAATTAAAAAAAAAGGTAGGGCCATACTCAGCGTCTAGACTGGCTGCCAGTGTCGCCTTGCTGGGGCTGGGCTTGCATCACTCCCAGATGCCACCGTCACCTCGTCACCTCGCCTCAGGTTGTGTTCGGTGGCTGGAGGCTGAAGCAAGGGAGACTGGCTGACACCACCCCCTCAGTCACACAGCTTCGGGCAGTTTGGAAGTTATTTTGGAGCGAGAGAGGTGAGGAGAAGCAGCTCATCCCGCTCATGGGATTCTCTGCAACCCATCCCTCCTCCCTCAGCCCCATGAGCTCCTTAGGATGGGATTCCCTATGCAAGAGCTCCTGGGGAGCTGGGGACCGGAGCGAGATGGGATGTGGGCANCTCCTTAGGATGGGATTCCCTATGCAAGAGGGGTCCCGGTGTCCCAGCGTCCCTCGCTCCTGGGGCGCTGGGGACTGGAGTGAGATGGGATGCGGGCGTGGAAACTGCTGCTGCTGCTGGACAAGGGATGCTCCAGGCTGTTTTCCAAACCAGAGGATTAATCCACACAAAGCTCTTGGAAGATAAGGAGGCAGGAGCTGGCTGTCAGGCCCAACCAGCTCCTGGGGAAGAAAACCAAAAGACCTGCAGGGAACGTCTTCCTCCTGCACCGCCTCAGGGTGGGAAAGGGAGGGAGTAGCCATGAATTTTGGCCACGCTTCCTCCCAGAGCTGCCTCCTCCCAGCTCCGGCAACACATCCTCCGCCTCGTGCTCCCAGTTCCCCAAGCATCAGCCAGACTGATCCCTGCTCCTCTGCTCAGGCTGGAGGGCAGCGTAGCTCCCAAATCTTCACAGCCGGAAGAGGAGAAGGATGAAAGATTTCACCCCAGCACAGCATCACCCCTCACCCTCAGGCTGTTTCCCCACGAGAAGCAGCATCTCCAGGGCAGGAAACGCCGAGGCATGGGAAAAATCCTTCACGCTTGCATCTCGCTGTTTGCTTTTCCTCTCCCACGTGCCCACACAGCCTGGGATCCACTCCCGCCTGGAGTCTCCTTACTGCTCCCAAAACACATGGAAAAAAACCATACGGGCAGCAGCAGGAGAGAAGAGGATGCTGTAAAGAAGCAGCTTAAGGGCACGAGCAGATGCAAGGCATCCGCTGTCTTGGAATCAAATAAAGCTGTTGTGCAGGAAAAGGATTTTTCCATTTGCAGGGTGCTGAGTTAGCAGGAGCTCTGCAATGCAACCGTTCTGGAGGAAAAGAGGATTTTTCTACTCATTGTTATGCAAGATCCATAGACTACAGAATAGAAATATCAGACAGTTTTGGTTGGAAAAGATCTTTAAGATCATTGAGTCCAACCGTTCCCCCAGCCCTGCCAGGGCACCACTAACCCCTGTCCCTCAGCACCACATCTCCACGCCTTGGAAACCCCTCCAGGGATCAGGGGGACTCCAGCCCTGCCCTGGGCAGCCTGGGCCAGGCCTGGACAACCCTTCAGGGCAACAAATTGTTCCTCAGCTCCAACCTAAACCTCCCCCAATGCAACTTGAGGCCCATTCCTCTTCTCCTGTCACTTGGTCTTTGGGAGCAGAGCCCGATTCCCCCAGGCTCCAACTTCCTGAATTTCAGGAAGTTGTGGAGAGCCAGAAGGTCTCCCCTGAGCCTCCTTTGCTCCAGGCTGAACAAGCCCAGCTCCCTCAGCCGCTCCTCACCACACTCCTGCTCCAGACCCTTCCCCAGCTCCGTTGCCCTTCTCTGGCCACGCTCCAGCCCCTGCAGCGCCTTCTGGGAGGGAGGGGCCCAAACCTGAGCCCAGGATTCGAGACGTGGCCTCTCCAGTGCCCAGTGCAGGGGGACGATCCCTGCCCTGGCCCTGCTGCCCCCCCAGTGCTGACCCAGCCAGGATGCTGGTGGCCTTCTTGGCCACCTGGTCACACACTGGATCATCTTCAGCCAGCCCTCAACCAACACCCCCAGGGTCCCTTTCCACCAGGATGATGGGTTAGTGGGAGCTCTGTAATGAAGCCGTGTCTCCAATCCCCCCAAACACCGCTTTCCAAAGAGGATATTCCCACCTACACCAATAAAGTGATTGCAGCCCCACCAAATCACATGTGATGGGCAGAAACATCTCCCCAGTGGGATTACAGCATGAGGGAGTCACACAGGAGCGCGGGCCCTCATCCCAACCTCCGTGCCCCAACTGCCGGTCAGGCAGGCAGTACTGACCCTGCCGCTCCAAAAAATAAAAATACAATAAAATAAAATAAAAAAAAGGAGAAGTTTTACTTTCTCTTTCTCTGGTCTTTAATTGCAGATCAAAGCTGGCCCTTCAGGCCGGCACCGCCTGCCAGCAGCTGCTCCTGGGCAGGCTTCCAGGCCACCCTTGGGGTGAGGGCTGTCCATCCCAGCTGCCCTCCCAGCTCCTCTCCTCCTGCCTACTCCTACCACAGGCAGGGTCAATCCCTGCCATTAACCCTCCCGCCTGGTTGCTGTGGGAATCAAGGGGGCTGCAAGCCAACCACTGAGAATGCGACCGGGGGTTTTTCCGGCTTCGCACGACCTCCCAAGAAAGCAGGGGATGCGCGAGCGGCTCCGGCAGCTTCCCACAGCCACCTCCAGGCCACCCCTGGGAACCCAGAGCTGCCCTTTTGCAATAATTTCACTCTGTGGAAGAACAGAGACTTCTCTTTAAAAATCACCCACGTGCTGCGATGGTGACACCTCTGGGTGTGATTGAAAGGGAACGGAAGAAAAGGCAAAAGCCTAAATAATCCATTTTCCTGCTTGTGTACAGAGGAGTTTAGATGTGCAACCAGTTAAGAGTGCCGGCGACACGAGGAATTACTGAAATGACTCATTAATCAGGCCATATGCTAAAATTACTGAAGTGTGTAATGAAATGCTCTGAGGGCAAAGCAAGCAAACTCCTCTCCCAACAGCACAGCTCTGGTGGCTGGACACCAACTGGTCCAGGCCACACTGGACCTCAACTTTAGAAATGGAGGGATTTGCAGGGGCTGCTAAAGCAGAGATTATTTCCTTCCCCTTCTACCTTGAAATACCTGCTCGGTTTTCCTTAGTGAGCCAATGAGCATGATTCATAGCGGGTGTGAGTGGTCTCTGCAGCCACCCCGTGTGGAGATGCTGCGGAGGCAGGACAAGGTAATGGAGAGAAATGGGGCAGTATAACCAGTAACTGGTGGGAGAAAATAAAGAGGGAATCAGGAAGTTGGGAAAGTATAGCCTTGCAAGACCCAGTGCTATCACGGGGAACATGAAGAAGAGTGTGGGCAGCAGATCGAGGGAGGTTCTCCTCCCTTTCCACCCTAGTGAGGCCACCTCTGGAGTACTGGGTCCAGTGCTGGGCTCCCCAGTTCAAGAGAGACAAGGAGCTACTGCAGAGAGACCAGTGGAGGCTACAAAGCTGCTGAGGGGCCTGGAGCATCTGTGTGGCCAGGACAGGCTGAGAGCCCTGGGGCTGTTCAGCTGCACAAGAGCAGCCCCAGAGGGGAGCTGAGCAAGGCTGAGCAAGAGCTCAAGGGCCCCCGGGGGGCAAGAGGCTAGGGCCAGACTCTGCTCAGTGGTGCCCAGCGCCAGGACAAGGGGCACCGGGCACCAACTGCAACCCAGGAGGTTCCCTGGGAGCGGGAGGAGCAACTTGTTTGGTGGGAGGGGGTTGGAGCCTGGCCCAGGCTGCCCAGAGAGCTTGGGGAATCTCCTTGTCTGGAGAGATTCCAAAGGCGCCTGGAGCCTGCGCTGCTGGGCCCCCTGCTCTGGGTGACCCTGCTGGAGCAGGGGGGTGGCACCAGAGGAGCTCCAGAGGGCCCTTCCAACTCCCAGGATTCTGGGATTCTGTGATCCCAGGAGAGGGTTGTATTGGAGTAAAACACAAGCTCCCCAAGCCAGGACGACCCTACACCCGCTCTGATTTCTGGCAAGCGGCAGCGGGCACCGAGGTGCGGGCAGATATCTCCCATGCCTTCCAGGAAAGAAGGGCCCTGTGCAAATTCAGCGACACCTCTGGGGTGATTTTGCCGCGGTAGAAAGCGGCAGCCCCTCTCGCCCGGCGAGCGCGTGACCTCCCGGTCAAGATGAGCTCCTGCCTCCATCGCCAGCGCTCGGCTCTGGGCCTCTGCGCTGCAGGACGGGTCTGACCCGCACCACAGCACCAAGGTCACCCAGAGAGGAGGAAAGGACAGGCGAGAACCGGGATCTGCAGGGAGAGGTTTGGGGGTTTGCCCCAAAAAGCTTTTGGATCGTATATAAGATCTTCTTGGGGTAAACACCAAACCATGTAGGTATGTCTTCCCATTGGGAAGCTCTTCCCTGGACCACGGAGGCATTTGGACACCTATTTGTGCTCCAGACTCTCCACCATGTATTAGACCTTCTACTATATATTATTATACTTGATATTATTATACATTATAGTATATATTGCAATAGTGGGATTTGGACACCTATATAATATGTAGATATATATTATATACGGATACCTCTTATATACGTGTCAAACTATCTCTGCAGTCTGAATTCCTAGCCCCTCCAGCTCTAGCACCACCTCCTCCCCACATCCCAATTCCCTCTTCCCTCGAGCTGATGTGCCATGTCCCCTGTAGCTCTGCTGAACATCTGGCTCCAAATAAACACCAAGACAAGGGCTAAGCAAGATTAAATCGCTTTATCCAGCCACGTAGTTTCAGCCCATCCTCAAACAGCTCAGGCTGGAAAGGGTCACTAAAAGGAAAGTGAAGTCTCCAGCAAAAACCCTGCTCTCCACAAAATCAGGAACAATTTATCCCAGCACGTCGGATGCCATGGGAGGAAAGTCAGAACCACCCTTGACAGATGTGTCCCTTCTGCCTGCTGCAGAGAGCTCCTTCCACAGCTGGGTTGCAGCGATCCGAGCGGCTTTTTCTCCTTCCACATCTTTAAATATTCACATTATTCTGCTGGTTCGTTCATAAATACCCGGAGAGCCCTGGAGCTGAATAAATAAGCTGCTCCAGGTCCATGTAAGGTTCTGACCGCTCAGTGGGGCAGTAGAAGATCTCCTGTTAGGTGATTAACTGTATCAGAATTTCCTGACGTGACTCACCACTAGAAAGAGTCATCAGCGGGCGCCTGTGACCTCTCCGTCTGGCATGACATTAAAAATGGCACTGGGAGACGGGGGTGGGAAGCAAAACTGACTCAGAAATAACGCTGGCTAAGGCTTTTCTATTTTAAGGAGAAATTGCTTCATATTTATATTAAAAAAATAATATTTATATTAAAAAAAACAAACAAAGAGGAAAGAAATAGTAAAGATTCGCCACCAACTCTATAAAGCCACCTAACCACAGATGCGCCGTCGGAACGGCTGAGCTCTTCCTGCCTCCTGAAACAACTGGGTCAGCCAAGAGTAACCCTGGCTGCTGCTTTTTGAGAGCAGAAATAGATTTACTACGGCTGAGGTTGGGTTGCAGGCTCTTTTTGGGAAGGACACTGGTACGGAGCCCACGCTTGAGTCCCTTGGTATCATCTCACTGGGGGAAAAAAAAAGAAGCATTGGGTTTAGGGCTGAGAAATGTTGTGAAGATGGGTAAAAAGCGATGCACAAAAGCAGCAGATTGGGACAAACCCTGTGTACCTGGTAGGAAATGATCTACCTTTTCTTCTGAGGCTTCTTCTCAACAAGGGAAAAGAAGCGTGAAGAGGAGCCGGGGAGGAGAGAGGGAGACGCGGTTCCCTCCCTCCGCCAGACAGTTTTACAATGAAGCATCATCACTTAATCTCTGCTATGATTTTCCACTGGAAGAGAACCCATGGAGCTGGCAGGTTTCCTATTTCAAAGTTTGGTTTTCATCTAGCACATCCATTTGCAAAAAAAAAAAAAAA
>VWZK01018432.1:118624-160474 GCA_013396935.1 Baryphthengus martii | reverse complement strand
AAAAAAAAAAAATGTTGTCAAGCAATAACTTGTTTTTTCCTTAAAACTTTCAAATTATATATCTAGTATTTCCATTTTTTAAATAACTGCTTTATAATTTTTGCATTTCTTCTGGTTGGTTTGTCACCTCTTTAACACTTAAGACTTTTCTTGGCTCATTTCTTAATAGGCCATTAGTCAAGCTATGCTAGAATGCCACAGAAAATTTTTAACTCATGAGTAAGTATTTACTCTTACAGTACTGGCCAACAAGAGACTCTAGTATTTTAATGTCTATAACAGCTCCTTTTTAAAAGTTAGGCTCATGCATTTCCAAGTGAGTAGAGTGTATGATATGCCTAAATTTAAGGAATGCTTCGGTAATGCAATTTATTTCAAATGGATAAATACCACTGTTCTAAGAAGGACATAGTAAATCATTTTGCATATTGTTTCTGGTTTGTTTTTTTTTTTCCGTTTCTCTTGAAATTGTTCTCTCTGCAATGGTTGCTTGCAAGTGAGAAAAGAAAACTTCTCCTTTGACAAGTATTTTGCTGCTGTACAGAAGTTACTTATAGATTAGATTTGCTAGAAGGTCTCTAAAGTTGAACAATGCAGAAAGTAGGCAAATTAGCTTCTCATCTCAAGCAAGGATTAAATTATTGCATCATTAACAATACTTCCTCTAATAAACACTTCATTTAAGAACAGTTTTGCTCCCTAATTCCAGAACTATAACGGTACAATCACATGTATCAGTGAAACTCTCAATCTCCAGGTAATAAAGTCAAATTATAAACCAAAATAACTCACTTTATGACAGCCTGGAGCTTCTCGCAGAGCACAGTGAGGACAGATACAACATCATCACAAAGAGACTCAGTTGAAGTACCTCCAAAAAGGACAAAGATCAGAGGCGTTACAAATGTGCAGCTGGATTACAACCTCAATTTACTGCATGAACTTGCAGAACTGGTTGGAGCTTCTAAACAATGAACAGAGCTGCCAAAATTCATACAGAAGATGCAGTGCAAAAGGTCCCAGATTGGCAAGTGATCTCCACACAACGAGAAAGGAGTAGTATTAAATCTGAAGAGAGCATTGATTGCTTACATGAATTAACAGAATGTTAGCTGAAATCCAATTCAGATAGTAAGTATACAAATAAATAATAAAAAAGGGCTAGCTCCAGTACTTCTACATGGCAGATAAAATTTCTGTATCTCTCCCTGTAGTTTGTCTCTGCTACACAGCTTCTGATATCTGATAAGGTTCTGATCATGAAAGAGGATGCTTGTGCATTTCAAACATTTTAGCCTCTATCCACACAAGTTCTGCAGAAATCCAGTGAGAAGGTCAAAAGCAGGGATTATTTTTACCTATCAGGGAAGATATTGGAAGTTAAGCCAGAATGGGAGAAAAAAAAAAACCAACACAACAATCACCTCTCGTCAAATAATAATTTGGCAAGAGTGAACAGACCTTCACTAACCATGTGCTATCAAAAGCTGCCGTTATATAAACAGTGTCTCTGGCCTGAAATACACCACCTAAGTTGTTTCCAGATTCCACGTCCTACTCCATGAATGTGTTTCAATTTAGAAATTAAAGCCACTTACTAAAACTTTCTCCAGAGCACTCAAATTTCTTAATTACAGAAGTCAGCACCTTGAAACAATCATTTATGACTATGTTGAGTGCAATGCTGTTACCATGGTTCAAATGAAGACATGATTGAATGCATCAGGAGCAAACAGGGATGTTTCAGCTCTTACTACAGGTAACGCAAAGAGCATCAAGCTATGGAGAAAGGAAATCCTGAAGATGCAATTCCTGTGACATTAAACAGTACTGTACTGATGAAAGGAAAGAGAAGAAAAGCTGAATTGGAAGGAGTCACAAAAATAAGTGTTACAAATACCTTGACTCTTGAATTTCTGCAAGGTGTCATGGTTTTCAATTGTCTGTTGAGGAAAGATGAAAGTGGTGTAATCAGTGCATGGAGCAAAAAACCACCACAGTAGTAATATTTTAACAACAGAGCTTTCTTAACAAATCCATGTCCTCTATCTGTTTTGGGGGTTTTGTTTGTTACAGTTTAAGTGAAGGTTTGGGAAAACGTTTTCAAAAGTTCTTTAAGATCTGTTTTAACAGTAATTTAGACTTCAGGAATTTACATCTCATTGAGCTGAACTAGGATTTGTAAGTCTTTAAAGGATTTCCTACATCTAAACCAACTCAGTAATAACTACACATGTAAGTTGCATCAAAAATAACTGAGAGGAAAGCATAGTCTAGATTTCACAAATACTTAGAAACAAAAATAAATTGATTATTAGAGAGTTTATCACATTGTTATCATTGGAGTTGCAGTGCCAAGACAATTAATGGCAGCCAGGAAAAGGAAATGATCTCTTACATCATTTTGTTCAGCTGCGGTATAGGATTCTTCCTATCAGTGCACAAAGGGGTCAAGTCAAATTCTTCCCTCAAGCATCAACAAAAAACTGCCAGAAATTAATGCAGCTCCCACGTGCTTTCACCCACTCCTCAGCTAAGAATAGAACTAACAAAATGCAGCTTTCAGACCCAAACTGCAATTTCGAAACTATGGGTGTTTTGAGTTTTCTTTTTTTTTCTTGTCTGTTTTGGTTTTTTTTGGTAAATATTTTGGCTAGTAAAAAGAACCTACTTACCAGAGACAGAAGATAAGTTTATTTAAACTGACTAATTCTGTTCTTCAGTTGGTCATAAGGATAAAAGTAATCTAGTCTACTAATCCAAAATAGAAGTGATTATCTTAACCCAAAACAGATGTAAGGAAAATAATCTGTACAACCACTGTCTTTACAATTTCCTAATAAACAGAAACGGCTTTTACAAACAGTACTTTTCTGAAAATGTGATAATACACAAAGAAGCACAAACGAATGTAAGAAGCCAATGTAATTTCACACATACCCAGAACATTTACAGTTTTGCTGACAATGTGCTGGGATTTCAATCAAACCACTCTTATGGATTTTAATAATGCAATAAATAGAATATTTTTTTTTCTAACAATCAAGCATATAATATTATGATCTTACATTATCTTCTACAAAAAGGTAGAAGAAACACCTCAATATGCTCTCCTTAGTTGAGAATTTGTTTTGGTTATGTAAATATTTGTCATGCAAAAACCTCTGGCTAAAGGATTTCAATGAACCTTAGGAAAACAAGCAAACAAAATAAAAAATGGAATAGGAAAAGGCCAAGGCAGCCTGACATCAGAACAAAGTCTCTTTTGTTTAAAGTAAGGGGGGGGGACACAAAAGAAAAAAAAGTGAGACTTGCATTTTTGATAGATTGCTCTGAGGCAGGCGCCAAGTCAGGGCTCAAAAAAACCTTGTACCAGGATCAATTGCGGAAGCATCAAATAAAAGCCATAAGGCACAACACGCCAGTACAACACACTGCATTTGGAGAAACAAAAAGGTACGCAGCCATGGATACAGAACCATTTGTTGATGCCAGAAGGCTCACCATGTTTTCTTGCTTTTGTCGTAACTGTAAAGTCAAGTCACTCAACATTTGGCTGAGGGTTGCCCGCACAGCGGTGTTAATGCTCCGCTGGTGACAGCTAGATACATATGTCTCAATGCAAACCTGACAAGGAAAGAAGATAGCAGTACAGAGATATGAACTGTAACTTACCAGTAACACATTTGAGGAGGATACCAAGGTCTCTCTCATCCAGATAGTCAGCCTTCCTTACTATTTCATATTGCTTTAGTACCACACCAGAAGTTTTCAGCAATATGGAAAACCGACTAAGTAGCAGCTAGAAGCAGCATGCAATTGATCAGTCCCGCAGCTACAGGAATGGTAGGACAACATTGACAAAGTCTCCTTCTGTCAAAGCCAAGCGATTTTGGTGCTTGCCTTGCTCTGTAGATAATTCACTAAATGGTGCTTTGATTACTCAATTCTAGATACTAATTTTAACTATCACTCTGCAAGTCTGTATCTGCAATGTAAATATTCTTCAATTCTTTCTGGTTGTTCCTTCCATTGTACAGGTATTTGCCATTTCTTCTATAATTATTAGACACCGCAGCACATCTGAAAGCCTTTTAAGGCCTTTTCTAATACAGAAAATACAATAGTGATTTACCATAAATAACACAACAGCCTTTTAATAACTGGCAACCAAGCCAAGGGCTCCTCAGCTCAGAGATCCCACAGGAGCCAAGGTAGCAAAGGAAGAACACGAATGGATCATCCAGTTCCCAGTTCCCAGTTCCGTGGCAGCTTTTTGACACTGCTGTGACCAGAGTTGTGCTTCACTTTTGCCCCAGATGATGTTATACAAATAATTGCCAAAGCATAATGCAGATCCTGGGGGCAGCACACTGCAAATGCACTTTCTCTCCTTGATCAGATTTTCTGTGGAGGTGTTGGTCTCTGTAAGGGCTGCTGTAACTGTAGTAACCACTGTAACCATTGCCCAGTAACTACTAAGTGGATAACTGTCTTGATGGAGCTGAGTGGGTTTGTGACAGAAATGTACAATACAATCTTCTCAGCCTGTGACCCAAAGAAGCAGTTTTGGTCCTTTGGCCTACACTGAGCTTTACCGTTAACAATGACTGTAAAAAAATAAAACAAAATTTAAAAAAAGACTGCTCACATACTTTTCAGTCTTTGTGCTTTTATTCCGCCATAATTTGAATATATATCTAGTGAGAAGAACCATTAATATAGATTAAACTAGCTATGAAAAAATATTAAAAAATATAAATACATAATTCTTTTTTACATGCGTGAGCAATACATATAAATGCACCTGGTGTATGTTTTCGAATGAGAAGGATATTATATGATATAAACCCATTTTAAAGTTCCCTAACAAGGATAAGTTTTTAAGAGGGAAAAATGAAAGCGATCTGATTACATAGGCTAATCACTATTGACATGGGCACATGGACAAGCCTCTTGATTGTTTCTAACTCCTATTAAATTGAGACCAAGCTACCCCATTGACTACGAAAGAAAGGCTGTGAGCTTGAAGCTATTAAGTTTAAGATGAGCATGTTGCTGGCGCAATTCTGCATTTATTGGAGTGGAGTGGAAAACAATATAGGTATGTTCCTAAAATCTTTTTGACCTCCTCAGTTTCGGTGACCTCACATTTCATCATTTCACTAAAACCACAAGCATAAGAAAACATGACTGAGTTTCTTGTATACAAACTCTATCTTGAGTGATTTAAGACATCACACATGGAAGCTACTTAATTATGGCTCTTGCCTGATTTTTGCTTGTTTCCCAGCTACACTGAAAGATAGCATTTCAGAGCTTTTCAGGTGTATGCATATCCCCCATTATCTCATGCTAGAAACACTATGCAAATGAAAAACTGACTGATTATGTCCTTTGACAACACACTAGAACAGGTTACAGTTGTATGCCATTGCAGGATATAAAGGACTGAATTGACAGCATATCTCATTCTTGTTAACCTTTTTCAAGATTTCAAGATCCCTCCAAATAAATATATTATTTAGCTTGAGCTTAATCAGTCAGTGTTGAGATGGTCTTGTAAGTTAAAAGGTCTGGACCAACTCTGCCCATCATTCAACTATTCCCTGAACTCCAGTGGACAAAACCCCCTAAAAGCCTGTTAACTGTGTACAGTCCTTCAGGGACGCCAAACCATCCCGGTGCTGCTGAGACCATTCTCTTGAGCTGTAAGCCTTTTTGTAGAGTACCTGAATTAATTGATGAAATACCATTCTTAGAGATAGGCTGACTTTCTGGAAAGAGCATGGTTGATATCTCCTTCTTCTCTCCCCTCCCCATGTCAGCTAATGAGCAACAGTACTGCCCATTTGAGCTCCCACCTTATGGAAGGCCTGTGTTCTAAAATGGCTGGGCAAGGTACCTTTTGAAAAGCCATTGATGAAGAAGCACCAGTAAAAATGCGAGAGCTCAGGGCCCCAAGGAGCTGTGCAATGGACATTTTGATCATTTCATGCATTCGGGGACTTCCAGCTCTATGGCATGCAAAACACAACTAAGAGCAAAACACAGAAGGGTTAGCCAGTAAAACACAACAGAGTCAAACAAGACAAAACTCCAAATAGTAGATGGGAGTAACAAGTACACACAGGAAAACAAGCAATAGCATGAACTAAATTATCTTGCAGGGGACTAGGCAAGCATGGGAAGGTGCACAGAACAAGATTTAGTCTGTTTTCAATAGTAATAATACTTAAGCCACAAAATACTCTTTATGTTGGATGCTTCCCTAATTTGAAGCTGATAATATTCAGAAAGATTTGAGATGCCATTGTTTTGTACATATGAATTGAGAACAGTCAGGCAATGCAAAATGGCCAGACTGTAGCCTTGCGTGTCAGAAAGAGTTCTCAGAGAGTTCTGTCAGTAATGTAGTCAGCACCTCTCCAATTCTGCAGTAGCTCCACTTTGCTACAGAGGACAGGCTAGGAAAACTAAGGGAGTGAGCTGGAGAGAAATCTCAAATAGGAGGGGCACTGGAGCAGAAAGCTCTTCTCTGACACCTTTCCCTTAGAGCAAGTCAGAATAATAAATGCTGAGGCTGTAAGCAAATGCTGAACTCAGAAATAATTTTCTGTTGCCTACTGCTTATACATTGTAGAATTAGGATGCAAACACATATCCAGTTGTTAAAGTCTTTACCTTACCTAAAGTCTGGCCAGGAGTAACCTGAGGAAGCATGTATGTGCCTGGTGGGACTTGCTAATTAGGAAGACCTAGGCATTCACAGAGACAATATTTACTCAAGGAGTAAGGAGAAAATAGCTGTTTCTCCAAACAGCAATATGTGTCCTCTGTATTACAGCTTCTTGCAGTCTCCTGAGGGAAATGAAAGGTTTGTTTGCTTTGCTGGCACATCTCATTAGCTTACATCAGACCTCCTGTTCATTTTGACAGAAAAAGGACAACTACCAGTGTGCTAGCAAAAGTTTTTAAGAGCCAGGCAAGCCTTTCAGAAATCAAAGTGAAGTGCATCTATCAAGAACAGTAGAGTTTAACTCAAACCTGTGAAAGAAAATTGCCATATTTCAGATTGCTTTAAATGAATAACAGCCCTGTTTTCATCCAAATTTACAGAGAGAAAAGAAAATAGGATTTCTGATACATCTTATAGGAGAGCATACTCACTATTTTCTCTCAGTCTTAGGCAGTGCTCTTAAAGATTGAAATCTAAAGAGTTTAGAGCCATTAAATACTCTTAGTATTTTGTGTAAGCTAGAGCTCTTTCTATGTCACAGGAGATGCACTAAGCTGAATTCATCAGCTTTTGCCTCGCATGTTAGAAAATCTGCAGCAGGGGAAACTACCTGTATTTTCTTCACTGATATAAAGGAGGTTTTTTAAAACTTAAAAAGTTGTGGCTTGCTCTAAATATCAATTCAGTTCATCTTTGCTGCAGCATCTACAGGTGAGGTTACAAAGATCTCCAAAAATAGCTGTACCTTATGATCTCGCATAGCACAAGACAAACCAAAGTCTAAGCTACACAGGACATCTGAAATGATTGCTACTCTTTTTTATTATCCTGTGTATGTTACAAACACAAACTTTTCTATCCTATCCTTGCCTTTTAAGGTCTATGTGTTAGAAACTGGCAGCTGTTTCCTTTGGTTCCCTTTTATCCCTACAACCCCATTTGCAGCGTCCAATGGGACAATGCTATGCCAGTTTTCTTCCTGAACATGGAAAATACTGCACCTTCCAGGTAGTGAGGTATTTTCACATAAGACTTTTTTTTTTTTTTTTTTTTTTTTTTTTTACACAAACGAAACCCCATCCAAAATACCAAAACCTGGGAAGGAGTATGTCTTTAAATGTCTGCATGTGCTTGGAGTGTAGGACGTGTATATAAACTTTACATGGCTCCATGGACACTACCTCTTCCCATTCCACATTAACAATAAAATTTTGTAATATATTCTGCACAAAATAGCCTGTGCTGTGCAGGAAGATTATGTGTTCTCATGCATCTTCTCTAGCCTGAATAAACAGTCCTGTGGTTTACTACATAGTGTACTAAAAATACCACCTATTTACAAAGGCTCAATTAATAGACCCGCAGGTATGCTTTTCTACAGCAAAAGCTCCTTTACAGTTTAATTCAGACTAAAATGTAATGGAATAACAAGAGAAGAGTGATTAATAGCAGCAGGAGAACATCATATATCAGAGGTGCAATAAAACTTTTACTTGGATGGATTAGGCAGAAGGCTAACACGCAAGGCTAACAAGGCACAGTGTAGCACTTGTGCTACCATGGCCCATTATGGCCTACGCACCTTTCTTGAGGAAACTGTATTAGTTTTAGACTTGCACCAGGTAAGGAATCAGCACAGTGCTGTTTTATAAAGAACTCAAGGAATTTTTTTTCTATTGCAAGACGCAAAGGATCTTAAATATAAGGAGTAGTAAGAGTGCAACCGTGTCATGCACAAAGTTTCCAAAAGTGCCTTCCCATGCGAGCCCATCAACCCTTTTGGACTTGCAACTATTTCTTCACACTAGACATGAAGTAATTAATACCTGTCCTTAAGATGGTATTGCAATTTAGACTAGCTCACTTTCAGGGTATGTATGGAAGACACACCTCTAGGCAGCGGGGTAACATAAAGTAACACAAGCAATGGTATGACAGAAGCACTTACCTCAGCAATCTTCAACACTGAACTCCCGTTCAGCTCAAATGTGGAGGTATATGTTATACAGAGCAAGACCTTGAATCAAAAGAGAGGGAGGGAGGAAAAAAATTAAGTTTCATCTGTTATTGCCTCCTTTTCCCACCCACATGCTTTTAGCCACAGCTCCTTCCATTTTTAGAGCAGACATCAAAAGTTTCTTAGCAGCAGCTGTTACCGGGATAAAGGAGATGGCACAATCAAAGTGCTTCCTCCTGAGAAGCTGCAACTGTTGGCCCCAGAGGTATGGCCCAATACATTATTCATTGCTGTTCCCTATGCCTGACCATGGAAGAAAAGACAACCCAGTGATTAACTCTGGCCTCAGACTTGATGGTCAGAACCCATCCACATGTTAACCACAGGCTTCATCATTTATAACCAGTCCTTCCACCCATTTTCATCAGTATGACAAAGGAAGAAGACAAAATGCATACAATACAAGTTATTACTTAGGTGACATAGATACATATGTGTTCTGTGAAGCTATTAATTACTGCTAGGCATGAATATTTCCCAGCCTAGGATATTTCCAGTAAGTGTATTAGAGTCATTTGATATTGAGCAGCTAAAACCCAGTTCACAAGCCCCAATTCATGAGGGAAGGCGTGTCCTGTCTTGAACTAAGCAAGCGGAATAAGAATCAAAATCCTCATCCAACACTTTAGTTTAAAAAGAAGGGGAGTGGGAATGTGATGTGACCTACCAGGGGCAGCATGGTGGGTGAGTGGGGCAATATGATAAGAGGTGCTCTGGTGTGATGCCTTTAGTGTCTAGAGATGTCCTCCCTCCCAGTCTTCCTTTCCAATCTCTCCTGCCCCACTGAAGACTGAGACTGAGCTACTATCTTCTCTACTCAGAGCATGAAATTCACCCAGTCCCAGAATTTATGTTTTGCTTGGTCTGAAATAGCATGTGTTTCTTGGGATAGGTGTACCAGCAAATATCAGTCACATTAACATTAAAGATTTGGTCCTTACAACTTCTCAGCCCAGAAGGACTACTGTTCGCTGCTTCACAAGGAAAACTGGGGCATCAGGGAAGTTAGCATTACTGGCTGTTAACCATTTCTCTTATTTATTACTTGCTTTTCAGTGATACTAGGGTTTTATTTTACGAGTAGGTTCTCTGACAGCTACTAATGAACAACACCCTGGGATAATCTCCTTAGCCTAGAACGCAAAACAAACAACTTAGCCACAAAGTGCCTGATCAGAGCTTGTGAGTTAAATAAAAAAATAAAAATGGAGGCAGAGATGCATGTTTGGAACTATTATTGCGCTTTGGTTCTTGTAAAACACAATTTTTTCTGACCTTTTATTGTGTTGTGCTGTTTCCACATCATGGTGGAACAGCAAAACAAAATAACGTAACATCTTGAAGCAGGAAACTAGATCACTTCTCAGGTGCAAGCTATATCTTCTTGATACACTGATACCTTAGGTAGTGATGATCTCTAGAGGCATCTCAGAGCTTTCATAAAGAACAAAAAAAAAATGCTGATATGCACGTTGAAAGACGCAGACAACTCTAATATACCACCACTTAGCACAGTGGAGCCACTGAACACCCAGAATTACTACTGAATCTCTGATTGGGAGAATATTACTCTATGAAGTTATTGTGCATCAGGGAGGGGGAAAAAAACCCATTACTGGAAAGCAGACATTTAATAACGGTAGGGGAATTTGAATTCTCTGTACAAAACCAGCTTTGAACATTAGGTACTTGCTCTTACAGGTACAGACAGAAGAACCTGTCCATGGATGAGTGTGTCATTTTTCTGGCAAGGACATGAATAACATTTGTTGTACTTCAAGAGTCAGACTGAAAAGTTTCTATGCATTAAAATGCACTGTATCTTTACAAACATTTTTCTCAACAGAAAAACTGTATTTCACTATAGGATGTCACACCTTACTCCAAGGCCAGGGTTTTTATGTTTGCTTCTTTGTTTTGAAATAAAATACCATTCAGGAGTGCAACCCTATTCTTACAGAAGACGGTTTTACTATAAAAAGTGTTCCAAGAAAATCATTATATAATAGAAAATTTACATTTGTCTACACATGTTATCTTGCCCTAACGCTGATTCAGTCCTTTATAAATAGAAGCTGAGTAATGTGGATGAATACTAGAGGTAAGGAAAATAGAAAAGGACAAACTAATCTTCTGAAGTACAATAGTCTTGGACTATAATCTCTTTTTTACACATTTAGCATTTACCTTTAGAGCAAAGAAAAGTTTCTGAGCCAAGTTTCTTCTTCATAGTTTCCATCTTCTCTGAAATGGGCAAAACGGATTTTCTCATATTAAGTGTTACACAGCCCACCTCGCTATTACAAGGAGAGATAGAAGCTATAGAGTACTTGAACTTGCCGGAGAAGGAAATCTAACTCTAATTACAAATGACTAAGAATGCTGTACTTGCTATTTCTTGGTACGAACTCTGCAAATTTCTTTGTAATCTGTTGCACTTGCTGGGACATTGACAAGTGCCAGTGATGAGGAACAGTGATTTTTTTTTCCTGTCCACAGAGTAAATTCTACAGAACAGTTGAAAAATAAATGTCCAATTATAAAACCTCTCAATAATCTCATTTTGTTAATGAGTACAGAAGTTATAATGGCTATTTACATCTGCTGTTCAGTCTATACCCGCAAAATTTAAAACTTCGAAACTGGAAATTTTTTTCTGACACTAAGTGAATTCCAAACTACTGGCCATCTTCACAGCCAGCTGTTGGGCTTTACTTTCTCAGCTGTTAACTACCTTAAAATTTTATTGACATTTCTAATAGCTGAGAGCTCAGCAGTTGGCTGTATATAGTCAGTATTTAAGAAAAATTTGTGATTTGTACTCTGCATACACTGCTGTGTAAGACACAGGTGTAGCGCACAGCTCTTAAACCCAGAGACATACATCTGCCACCTCTCATTGACAAATCTCTTCTTATCTTGCTAAGAGCCACGATGGGCAGCCAGGCCCACGATTAATCTTATTCAGTGCTTCATGTGTCCTGATTTTCTGTACTTGTGAAACCTCATTTGCTTCATGTGATTTTCTGCTCTCTTGTATCATCTTGGCTTTGTACAGTTTGTTAATACCTAATCCTTTCCAAAGACGAAAACTTGGAAGCCATATACTATAATACATGGAAGTACATGCCAGTTTCGGCATTCTTATAAGCTTGTTCTCTTCAAAATGTCTTCTTCTTCACCTATTTTTTTTTTTTTTTAATTTCCTACATGTGAAAATGCAACACATATATGCCTAATCCTCTCTGTCACAAGTGCCAATAACCTGCTTCTAACAGGTGAATGATAGAAAAGTCAGATATCAAATGCAGTAAGGGAGGATCAAAACGTTGCTATGATGCAACAGGGAATTTCAGCAAAAAGACTGCTACGTTTTTACTGTTATTCCTTGTATAAAATGAGATCTGAAAACCTACTAGCTAGACAAAGGCTGTGATCAAACGATAAAAGCATAACAAGTTATCAGCCAGTATATTCTGGGTTTATTCCACTTGCTACCCACTTCTCTCACAAATCATTTGTGAGATCTGAAAGGTGGTCTCTGATCCATGCACAAGACTGCTCTCTGCTGTGATTTCCATCAGCGCCTCTGCAGGGCTCATTTACAGACTTGGCAATACTCCAGACACTCGACTTGCCTGTCTTCCCATTTATGTGGAACAAACAGGATGACAGCAGGATTCTTTTTTAGATTACTGGATGAAAAATGAGATTAAAACCAAACAAAACCAAACTCAATCATTCAGGTCTACTAAAACCACTGAGTTATCAGGCAGGATATCCCAGAGGTTGCTTAAATACTCATGACACTAACTCAAGCAACCTCTACTTAAAAAAAGTAAAGAAAAGAAAGATAGGCTTTCTTGGGCAATGACATTTTTTCGTTGCAACTACTGGTAATGAAAGCAACAGAACCACGAAGCAATTCCTAGTAACATCTTCAGTACAAAACAAAACTGAAAGACAGCTTTTATTGTGCATTACTTAATTGGTACAGACTCTAAACCACCCTCTTTTTTTTTTTTTTTTTTTTTTTCTTAAAGGAACTTACATAACTCTAGAGATTGTTTCAAAGTCACACAACCTCCATGATGTTTTAATTGGCTTGCATTATCTTGGAAATGTGATATCCAAGTATTTACATAAATGGCTTGTTCATAATGAAAGTATTACTTTTAATTATTGTTGAAGCTCTGACTGTCATGGAACAAGAAATACAATTCCTACTCCCTGGAGCTCCAGAGTATCGACTGTGGTATAAGAGTGCACACACATAGAGTTTTCACAATAAGTAGAAACAACAGGAAAAAAAACCAAAAAAGGTGCTTCTGATGATATAATGAAGTTCAATTGTGTCAAAATGTACAGGATTTGAATGGCAATGTAATTAAACAGACATTACAATGTCTATCCCAAATTTTAAGAGAGATCTCTTGGAGATGGAAAGAAGAAACATTTTTAGATAGTAAGACTGCTAAGTGCTGCTAGCCAAGCTCCCCAAGTGCTTAGCACAAATCTGTAGTAAAAGGCAATTTTCACATTGTAGAGCTTTTGGTGGAGTCACACCAAAAACCCAAGATGTTTAAGAAAGCAAGTAGTGTCCCTGAGATGGAGAAAGAGGGGAAAAGGTACAAAACTTTAAAGCAACTGTAACCTGTCATCACTTGTGGATGCTTCAGCACTTCACTGCATTTTATGTGCCAAGTTCAACAGCCATATGCTACTGCTATGATTTTTTTAATTCCAGCACCGAAAGTCCCATTGAATAAATCCTTTGAACTTTCATGTTTCTCCTAGTTGGGATGCACGTAGACACTCCAGTCCTCAGAATGCTGAATTTTGCAGACACCTCTAATCCCTTTGTGGCACTCACAAAGGAAGTCTTTCCTGACTTGCAGGATTGCAAACCTGGATGCAACATATGCTTGGACGATTCTAAAATCCTTCCTCCCAGGAGGAAAAACTCAGCCAGATGACAAGGCAGGACAAGTCTTTATCTCATCCAGCAATGTGACGTTGAAAGCAGTCATCCGGTATTTCAGCAAAATAGTTTAGACAGGAGGTGTCCTCCTATTTAGCAGAATAACTGGTAACCTGCTCCTACCACATTCTTTGGCCTTGGAGGAAAATAAGGACAAGAGAAACAAAGTGTATTAACAAACTCATGTACATTGTGTCACCACGTATCACTGTACAAAACAACAGACTCTGTGTTCCATGAATCAGGAAACATATAAAATGCCTTTGCTATCACAGCAGCAACTGGTGCTCAGTGTTATGAATGCACTAGGGCATTCACTACTGACTGCTTTAGGCAGCTCCCGTCCCGTATCCATGTGGAAGTATTCAGGCCATTCTCATTCTCATTCTTTTGTACTCATCAAGGAAATCTCAGGTATCTAATTCAAGACCACGGTTTCTCCTACAGTGGCCAGGCACCTAAGAACCAGGGGAGTTCTTTAATCATAATCTTAATTATGAGCACCAGGCATTTACCATAGTTCTAATTAACTTGGAAAAGGATGAGGTTATCTTGAAACAGGCAAGGTAGGTCACTCAATCCACTGGAATTAACCTAGCTACTTATAATCAAGTGCGTGAATAAAATGACTTTTAAGAGTAACCGCCCCCCCCCAAAAAAAAACAAAAGTAAACCCAAGAGAGTCTGGTTTTGTAGTTGGCCTATATTACAAGAATCTAACTTATGAAAAGGCTAAATGGAGGAAGCATGAAGAACTCTAGCCAGCTTTCCTGGGTAGGATTCAACTTAGAAAAAAAAAATCTTATTTGAATAATATTGTGCAAGTCTTTCCAGACTCACCTCTAACAGTGAAGAATGCTATCACATCTCTGAATTATGGACTGGACAAAAAGATAATATTGCTTGTGACAGCTCATAATCAGGCACCACTGTTACAAGAACTAATGAACACATTAAGATGAAATCTCCACAAATTTTCAGCATTTTATTATTTTTTTCTTATTAATAAAAAACTTAAACTAGTTCTGGATTAAAGCATGCAAATAATGTTGAATAATGTTTTTTGTATTTTACCTTATTTGAAACATAGTCTTTATATGCTCAGAAAAAGATTGGACTTCAATTCATATTGCAGGTGATATTGAAAAATGTCTGCAATAATGCAGTGCATAAAACATATTGATGGGAAAAATGACCTCTTATTCCAAAATTACGTATTAATTAAAATATATAGATTAACAGTAAGTACCAGCAATTCTTATCCTGATAATGACACTCTCTTCTCCATCTCCATTTACTACTTACATTTTTACCATTGAACCAATGAATTTTTATTTTTAATGGGCAGTGGAATTATCCGTTAACACATATATAACACTATTCTACATGTTTTACCTCAAAGAGGCAGCACAGGAAATATAGTTTACATATATGTTTAAATCCATGTTGTTTCAGTCCAGATTCCTCCTCCATTTAATTTTACAGTTCAAGACAAAGCAGAACAATTGCAAAGGATACTCTATTAAGCATAACGAAATTGTATGTGGAAAGATACATTTCATAAACATTAACCTTAAACCAATGAGAATATACACATATTTGTGAGAGTTCATTGCAATGAACTCTCATTGCATTTACCAGTATTCAAGAAAAAGGTGCAGAATATAATTATCCAGGGAGTCTGGGATTTTACAGTTGTGTTTTGCCAACATTTTGGATCAAACAGTTTAAAATTACTTTTCAAATAGATAATTTATTCTCTGTCATGGAGGGTCAAAGAAAAAAATCAATTAGCCCCACATCAAATCTTCCAAGTTTAGGAAAAAAAAAAGTTAGGATTTCTGTTCAACGGTAACAAAGCTCTTGCCAAGTTTTCTGAAAAACAAATTTTGCTTGGTTGCTCAAGCACAATCCAGCTTAATTCAATAACTGCTTTATATCAGGACTATCTCCCTGAACCTATAACAACATAGTTGTGCAGAACCTAAAATGGGTCAACTCTAATTGATAAAAAACATAAGAACAAACAAAAATTGTCTGCAAACTTCCTGCTACTCCTTGTAGATCTTCAATAGTGATCTTCTCAAGTGAGCAATCTGAATCTGTAACTGGGGCCCTATCAATCAAATGAAGTATAGAAAAAAAAATTTAAAAGGTTCTTAGTCTTTTAAGAATTACTTTGCATCTTTAAAGCATCATGGTAGTAACCTTTGAAAGTATAATTGCAAATATCCAACCTAAAGGCAGCGTTTCAGAGGCAGAGCGATTTGCTCCATTCTGCCTATCCTTACACAAGCTAAGTTTTACCATAGGATCAATCTAATTCAGAGTTCAGTTCTGAATATAAACCGAAAACACAATAAGAGATGTCTAATATTACTACTGGAGAGTTCCCAAATGCTGTATTAATAGGTCTGTGAAGAGACAAAGAGAAAAGATTGCCTTCATACAGCAGATTTAGCTAGGGTTCATTAAATCTCATTCACAGATTAAAAAGACTTCTGTCTGACTTTTCACTGAAAGCCTAAAGAAAATCACGAAAAAAAATTGCCCATCAGCAAGCAGTACAGCTAATCCACTAACAAATGCCAGTTGGAGTCACTGTGAATAAACTAACCTTTCCTAAATGAAACAGATGTTCACCTTTCCTAAATAAAAAAGCTGTAAATAATGTGAATTAGAATAGTCTTCTCTCTCTCAAGCCACTTTGGAAGAATACTTTTTGGTTCTAGAAGATCCTCGAGTCTATTTTAAAAAACACCACAAGTGGAGTAGCCACAAATACTGTGTGAAGTCTTCTCAGAGGTGGTAAGAAAAAGCCTGAAAGCTTCACAAAAATAGATTTGTAACATGACCAGCATACCACAACATCTTTAATTAGAATAGTGAAATAAAGGCCAAATATTTTAGAAGCCATCAAATCAGAAAGATAGTTTCCTTCATCAAAGGTAATTATTCTCATTCTTGCTTGAAAAATTTGGTCCTGCTAGCTGTACGCTTCTTGAGAAATCTGGGCAGAGTGAACTGACAGTCTGACACAGCTTTATCTGTGACAGAAGAAGACAAAAGAAGGCAGTAAAAAGGGAAATTTTAAATGAATAATCATGCCTTTATTTTTAAAAGCAACTTGTTTACTATCAGCACCCATTACACTACAGTGTACCTGGTTTATCTGGACAGCTTATTTCTGTGTGAGAATCCATCTACTAGTTTGCAATTATTCATTAAACTATTTTATTTCGTTGTTATTTGAGAATAATTTTATCACAATTAAAGAGAGAGAGGTACTGCATTATTAAGAAGGCAGTCATCTTATAAATGAAAGTCACCATAACATTAGCGAGAAGAAAGTAAAAAAAAAAAACAAACCACCCACACAGAACAAAAAAAAACAACAACAACAAAGTCCTTGCCATTTTGGATTCTTTCCATTCTACCCACTTCCTTCATATTTGGGTTCACCTGCTTCAACACCACAGCTAAGTTCAAACCTGAATTCCAGTTCTTCTAAGTCTTTCCCAGAGGAACTGGATTTTAAGGTCAGATGAAAAATTACCAGAAATTCAAAGAGTTAGAAAGCCAAAACCACAGAATTGAGGCTAGAAGGGATCTCAATCCAGAGGATCACCTATGGATTAGTTTCCTTTTCTACTGCTGATCTGACCATATCTGATATAAACAAAAGCACTATGTGTTTGTGCAAGCAAAGGGCCAATTGCATGAAGAAGCAGTACTTCAGTCATTTTAAAAACATCTAAAGACAGAATTTAAAAACATCAAACCAGGAAAGAAACCAGGATCTCTCTATTCCACAGTCAAACACAAACCCAAACCTGTGATACTTCTTGTCAGTCCAGAACATGTTCCCTTTCTGCTGCAGACTATTTGCTTGTTCATCTAGTGCTTAAGTTCAATGAAACGTCCCTACTCAACACGAGATACACTCTTGCAATTCACTCAATTACAACATGGCCTCATGTCATAAAATAAAATTCTTCCCATTTCTAGGCCAACCATATTGCATGACCATGTTCATCTAAGGTAAGTGTTGAATTATTGCCCTCCCTTTTTTTTTTATATACATCTGCAACTGTATAAATAGAACAGTGAGTCACTTTGTTACCTCACTGATAAAACACCAAATTTGATTAGTGATCAATACATCTCTTCCTTCCCAACTCACACAGATATTCTAAAGAAAATACACAAATGAAAATATTTATTCTGTTTGAAACTGCAATGAAGCTATTGATGTATTACAAGAAGATCAACAAAGTGCTGTATGATTGTGTGATTTTCCATTCCCTTGACATAGCCAGCTCAGCATAGTAAAAACACAAATTGATAGAGCATATATTAGAGGGCTTTTCAGTGTGATAGCGAAGTATCATGGCAACAGCAGAGGTGAATGCTAAAGTGGCCTTGTGTCAGATACACTGCTCCCTCTGGTCACACCTTCTGGAGTACTTGGTTTCTCACTATCTTTTATATGATTTAAAACACCTAAATAACCTCAGTTTAGCCCCCAATGTGAAAATACTAATACATTTCTGTCATAAAATGTGTCAGAGGTACAGAGAGTATATAAACAGCACAGTCATTGAGATACTCTAAAGAAATACTAGGCTCAGTAGTAAAATAACATGCAAGTCTGAATGTAAAATTTATACATACCAGACAGTTTGCTTTACTATGTGGGAAATCAAATTCAGCTAGTAGTCCTGTGTTTGGTACAGGTGCCGCATTATGTCACAGAGAAACGACAGTCTTTTCCCTTTCCTCACCGAAAA
This sequence comes from Baryphthengus martii, assembly GCA_013396935.1. Lineage (NCBI taxonomy): Eukaryota > Metazoa > Chordata > Aves > Coraciiformes > Momotidae > Baryphthengus > Baryphthengus martii. The sequence goes on along the minus strand of VWZK01018432.1, from coordinate 141,947 downwards.
AACCATTGCCTTCTTTTGTGCACAAAAGTGCTGTTGACATAAGAATTACCAAGTGCTTAGTAATAAGAGTGCCCTGCAAAAATGATGCAAAGATTGCCCTTTCATGCAAAAAGATAAAGAAGACTTCAGAGTATCATTTTTACTCTGGAAAGCTAAGGGGGGAATTTCCACACATAATCACTCTACAGGAAACTTCTAGAAGAAAGGTGCAATCCACAACTGGTATTCAGAAGAAGTAGAAATACCAGCAGCAATCCCCAACCCGGAGTTTAGTTTAATACTTAATACAAAAAGTAGTAATTTCACACTAACAATTTATAAAAAGAATATGTGGTACCTCACCTAGCACAGAGGAGACAGGTATTGTGAGAAAGGAAGACTTTGAGTTCATCATGACAGCTGCATTTGGGCAGTATAAATCTTCCCTGGCCGTGCAGGATGCATTTCAGCAAAGTCCTCAGCCCTGGCCCTTAAGTCTGAACACTGTCAGCATGCTGAGTTTGTGATCCTCCAATCTGAGAATCCGTAGAGCGTGCTGTGTCACTTACCCTTAAAAATAAGGAGGATTTAGTACCTAGCCATAAATTAGTGAGTGCCGTTCCACTTCCACAACAGTGGCCCCAACTGCTTGGTTTTTTCAGCATCAGGAGAGGTCCAGCTAGCACTCCCCTCCATTTATTTACAGCAATCATTACAGTCAGTCTATTCCGTTCCTGCCTAATGTTGCTCCTTTACAGTAGTATTTGATAGGTTCCAAAAGCCTCTCAAGTTAGGCAACTAACTGCACTTATGTCTCTCTCCAGCGTTCTTCCTTTTGCTGCCAATTCCAACTTGTAGTCACTGAACGTAAAAAGCTTTACAGAGTGCTCTCCTCAGCTAATCAAATCCTTTTACACTTGCATCTGCAATACAGGTGAATGACAACAAACCATCAAATTAAATACTCAAAACATTTGTATATGTGAAGCACCAATTTCTAGTGTACACTTATTGGGAACAACAAGAAATGTTTTGGATAGGATTTTAAAAAGAAGAAACACATTTAAGTGATTTTGGAGTTTACATGCCAGCAATTTATAGTGCAGTCCATACTCCTGCACCTCTATTTTCACATCTGTTTTGAATGACTAAAAGCTTTTGTGTAACCTTTGATGGCTGCATTCTGCAAGACTGGTGCAATGGTGTAGAAAGTCACAAAGAACCAGGCCAGTATCGCTGCTGACCCAGTTTCATGCAAACCTGCTCACACTCAGGAGTGTCTAATATCAGCACTAGATAAAGATGTATTTAATCTCCACTGGATGGAATAACACAGTCTAATGTACAATCATATGCTGCCTCGAAGACACATTTTAGCAGAACCAGGGATTTAAATGCATTGCTGAGACCAGCTGCTTGGGAAACCCCAGAAGGCTTTGGTCATTCCCTGGGGCCTGGGTTAGCTACAACATTTTCAAGTGTTGCAATGGCATCTGTAATGTTCAGGTTACAACGTAGAAAGATCTCTACTTAATTTGACTTTTAGGCAAGGCTCGGCTTTAATATCTCTGAGTTTTAACTGCCCTGATGACAATGTGATTTGGCCCTCTGGTGTCTTGAAATATTTAAATCAAAAGAGAAGTTTTGCTTTGTTCTCAGGATGTAAAGATGCAGCCTGATTTTTACCATACATGGCATTTCACTGTACTTTTAACCTGAAAAGAATTTGAACTTCAGAATTTCACTCAGTGGAATAAAGATGACGTTCCCCTTTCTCTTTTGTGCTTAAAGTGGAACTGAACGTTGTTGGGTTTTTTTTTAGAAAATAAAATCTTACGTTTTAGCTTGGTTTTTATGTGGTTTGGTGTTTGGGTTTTTTTGCTTTTCAGATATTAAGAGAACTTCAGAATATATTCACTCATAACTAGTAAAATACAGTGCTCACATTCTTCTCAGTGTGGGGGCAATGCATCGCAGATGCGTATCATGGCTGTCAAAGAAACACCGTCCATGCAGATTCTGAACCTGCAATACTCAAGAAGATGAAAAAGCAACTGGCAAAAAATTACTGCATAGCAAGAGAGACCTGCTAGTTTCGTAGTGCTACTACTCAACTCTTCCCCTTTCCCACAGTAGAGACAAAAGAGGCAGGAAAGAGGCATGCTGGATTAGGAATGCAGAGCTGGGTGCCACCAGTTAAACCTGCTTTCTAAGACGAGTAACAGTCCACACAAATATTCCTCCTTTTTTCCTGCTGCTACATTAAGCCTTCTGCATGTTCTGACACTGAGTGCCTACTGCACTCAGATAGTCATCTTCAGTGGCAAAGAGTAGAGGTAATACAGAGCAACTTCAGAGTGGATAACATATATTTATTCAATCAAGGATGTAACATGTTAGAAATAAATAAAATATCTAATCTATGCACTTAAAAGTAAAGGACAGTCAAGTAGTAGATCCAAATGTATCAGTCTGCACTAGGTATAGTGAACGCGCGAAAAGGACCACCAGGTTCATTCAAAAATGGTTTAGATCAACGATCAGCTATAGTACAACAAACCCCGTGGCACAAAGATTACAGCCAAACATCTATAGAACTATCCACCACCATACTGCTTCAGACAAATAATACAGGTATTGGAAGTCACTTTTTTATGGAAGTACTGGAAAGTCATACAACCAACTCAATGACAGGGCAAGGAAACCTGACAGCATCTCCACTCCAAAACAGCACCTCCTGGCAGCGAAGCTTCCTAACACACACAGGAGAATGCTAATGCATTTCTAGAAATTGAAGTTTTCATTAAGTATACGAAACAATACTTTCCCTTATGCACTAGTCCAGGAACATTTTGATGCCTAAACAAATCATGCTCAATCATTAGCATTTTATAAAGAGAACATATCACTAATAAACTAGAAAGTACCTACAAGAACACAGTTTAAAATAACAAACCTGTACAGCTCACCCACCTCAAGAGCACTAAAGCTCAATGCCAAATACAAACTTCCAAATCGAGAAGTCATTTATCTGTGAACTCTCATGGGGTGAATTGATTGTCCTGTTTCAGTTTGCTAAAAGAGGGACCACCAGTGCGCTGACTCTTAATATAAGTTATCTCCTATTTAACACAGGAAAACACAAACCAAGTACAAATGAAAACAACTGACATTTGTCAGTAGGAAAGAGGGAATCAAATACTGTCCTAATGTATAGATTTCCAAGGCAACAGCTAATTTGTTTGCTAACCCCAGCATTCAGTCATGCAGCCTCTGTTGTAAGCACTGATGTGTGTGAAACACTAACCTTCATCACTTCAACCTGCAGGTCTTCGTTGAGCGAAGGGGTCACTTTGACGGCATTCAGCATCTGATTAAGCAACTGCTTCTCATCTGAGTCTGTTTCCACGGATACAAACCTCTCATCAGATAGCAGCTTCTGCAAAGAGAAAATGGCAACGTACAGGTTGAGATAAAACTGCCTCTGTCCAATTCTGCCATCAAGTACTACATCTAAACCTATTAGTGTCTGGTACTATGGTGGCTAGGTTTTCTACTGATCCAATAATACAAAATACAAAAATATAGCAAACTAGGAGATCGGTGCCACAATGAGGGGACAGTTAACATATTTTGAATCAACTGCCATTCTGGTATCATCTTTCCTCATCCTGCTCCTCCAGCGTCCAGAAGAAAGCAGACATCAGTAACTGACACAAGACCATAAACCACTCAAAGTAATGCCCTCAGCAAAACTTCTCAACATTTTAGAAGCGAGAAGAGGGTGGAACCTTCATACCTCTGCTAAATCCAAAAAGCCACCACCAAAAAATAAATAAATAAATATCCACATAGGCTACTATCCTGGCCTCAAACTAGTGCTATCAGATACCTTGCTCCGATGTTCCATTACCCTCATAGTAAAGAACTTCTTCCTAATGTTCAGATAGCTGATCACTTGCCTGTTGATGGGAAGTAATGAATGAATCCCTTACATTCTTTTGATTGTGCACGTAGTTTTGCTTTCCCTATTGTCCTAGCCAATGAGTTTTCTCACTTACGGTTCTGATTCTCTCCCTCATTCCAATGAGAGGAAGTGAGTGAGTAGCTGGGCAGGGCTGAGCTGCTGGCCAGGGTTAATTCACAACAATGTTTCAAAGAATTTCCTGCATAGCAATATATCAAATATTTCAGCACTGTACAGCCTGATGAAACTCAATTTATAAGGGCAAAAAAAACCCCTTTTTCTGTATAAAGGAGCATGTTTAGTTTCCTATGAGAGATTTGGAGTTACTGGAGAGAGTCCAGGGAAGGGCCACTAAGATGGTAAAAGGACTGGAGTATCTCTTTTATGAGGAAAGGCTGAGAGAGCTGGGACTATTTAGCCTGGAGAAGAGAAGGCTCAGGAGGGATCCCATAAATGTATATAAATACCTGAAGGGAGGGTGCAAAAAAGAACAGAGCCAGGCTCTTTTCAGTGGTGCCCAGTGACAGGGCAAGAAGCAATGGGCACAAATTGAAATGCAGGAGCTTCCCTCTGAACATGAAGAAACACTTCACTGTGAGGGTGACCGAGCACTGGCACAGGTTGCTCAGGGAGGCTGTGGAGCCTTCATCCCTGGAGATATTCAAAAGCCAGCTGGACATGGTCCTGAGCAACCTGCTGTAGGTAATCCTTCTTGAGCAGGTGGGTTGGACCAGGTGACTTCCAGAGGTCTAACCAACACCATCCTGTGATCTCGTGACCTACACCAAGTTGCACTTCATCTCATTTTTGTCTTTTACCCTGTTTTTCAACTTATCTTCATAGCATAAGTTGTGTGGTTTGATTTTTTGTCCTTCATAAAACCTCACATACCATAAATGCATATGAAGAACTATATTGTTGCCCAGATTACCTTTTTATGCTTCTAGATAGAAAGTAACACTATTATCTAAGGCACCATGCTGCAAATGTACAACTTTCCAATTCCAGTTCTTACAGAACTCAGGTGTACGTGCAGCAAGTTAGAAGAGTAAAAAAAAAATAAATTTCTTTTCACTGAGTGTTCCCAGTGAAGTTATGCTACAGTGGGTCATTCATAATTCCTCCACTATTCTTGGCTGATCACCACTCTTCAACGTTCCTCTAATAGGCATATCTGCACCTGTACATGAGCAGACATATGATCAAGTCCTGCTAGTCTACTGTTGATTTCACTTTAAAAGCAACTCCTCTGTCCCATCTCTCATATCTGAAACACGGGGCACAGGATTTCAGAGTGAGACTAGAGTACTACGCTGCAAGAAGGTGATATGTGCCTTCTGGCAAAGCCAAACAATTACAGGAAACCTTCAGAACCCTTTTTTCTTTAGCCACAGCCTCCTACAACCACGTTGTGCCTCAGTACAGGGCACTCTCCAACCAAATGCCTGACACCTTATGTGCTGAATTAAGTGAATTTGAATGATCCACTTACATCCTTACACTCCCAAAGCAACTTCATGCTTGTCCTTTGAGGAAGACATTTCTTTTAGAAAATGGTGGTCTGCATTTTACACCCCAGCAGTGTACTTACCTTTTTCACGACTAGAATTCTCCCAGTGATAAGTATTTACTGATAAAATCATTTATCCAATTAAAAGAAAGGTAAACTGCTTTAGGTTTTATACTGTCAAAACTGAGAGTCTTTTTGTTGCTTATGCTGCAGTGCTGTTTTCTTTTGCAATTTTATAAACTTCCATATCAGATGCTACTCCTACTGTTTTTAGTGTACAAAAAACCCTGGAAAGTGCCCACACATACAAAATGCAGCTCCCAGATCCTTTATTAGCCTCTCCATCTTTCAAGAACTGCAGTCCTCTCTTCTAATCAAAGAAAACGGCAAGAATTCACTCAGTTTAATTTCCAAGGTGTTTAGCAGTGGCAAGGCTTAATGAGAATAGCAGAGAGCCACGCAAGGAAGAGGACATTTCCATTTCAACCTTGAAAGCCAAGAACTCCTACCTATCTACAGAACATTTTTCAGCTTCTACAGAATCATGAGATTTTACATGCATCCTAACTTCTGAGCACTGTTACAGAGACATGAATATTATTGTTAGGTCCACTCGAGGATACGCATTTTCTCTGCAGTATTTTTCAAAAGAAAAGTCTGGATTTCCTTGACACTAACTGCCTACTTATATCACCCACCTTTCATTCTGAAGCCATACCTGCATTCCTGCTAGAGCTTGTTGGGCCAGCTTCATGCTCTTCGATTCCAGAGCCAGCTGGAGAGGAAGGAGACATTTCTCCCTGAGGAAAATTAGAAAAAAATTAAAGTGAGAGGGAACAATGGAAAATTGATATTAAAAGAAGTAATGTTCCAGAAGGGCTGTATCACTTTCAGTAAGATAACACTTTCATACAGGAATCAAGGAGAATTTCACAAGTCTGTGACGCGCTTTTACCCTCTAAAGAAAGCTGGCATATTTCTTCACATACTGCGAAGAATGACCTTTTAATTGAAAATCCACAAAATACTTACCAATTGTTAGCCCTCTGTGTGCATGCATGAATGTACAAAACATAAAGAAGGGATTTACAGATCACTAGTGGTCCTTCAACTCAGCATGATAAGCACCACACTTTGGTCACTTACCTTCTGTTTAATATTCAAGTTGCCAGAAAAGTGGTTTCATAATCCACTTTCTATCAGCCAAGTTTTGGTCTATGGCCTCCTCTACAATACAGTGTGCCCTGCCATGTCAGCTCCCTCCAGCTAGAAATGGTGTAAACAAAAGCTCATGAACACTAATGAGATTGATTTACATCTGAATTAGCATGTGCTAGAACTATGACTAAGCTTTACTTTGATTACAGAATAACACCATTTTTTTAAAAAATACTAAAAGAAATCGCTAATTAGGATAGTATTTTAGAAGCTTTTGACTCAGTGCTCAGATACTGATTTTATTTATTTATTTTTTTAACATAGTAACCAAATCAAAAAGTGCCTGAAGCTGTGATTTCTCTCTTCTCTCCCTGCTCCTTATCAGAGATGGGCTGCAGCATCTGATGAACACCTTGTGACCATCAGACCTTTAAGCAAATCCTGTTAGTTGGCAGGAAACCCATTCATGATCACAAACACTCAGACCATGTCCAACTGCAGGTTCCCTGAAGGTTTGCAACACTTCATTAGGTCACATATCGTAAGAGGCACTTATCTGTACATCAAGAGTCTATTTTGCATTTGTGTAGACATAATTGTTTATAGCAAACCATTCTGTATCAGCCCTTGAGAGTCTAAGTTCTCCAACTGTCTGTGTTGCATTTTGGAATCTCATTAATTTTCTCCCCATGGAGACATACACGTGCAAGGTACGAAGGAACAGCAAACAGTGAGTTGAGTCTTTTCTTACCCAATAGGAAACTTAAAAGCCCTGACTTGTTCCATTTGGAATGTCCATTGTCAAGTCTCAATGCATTCAAACACACACCCAAGCCTCCTGTCTTTCCAAAGAAGACAAAGATGTTTAACTTCTAAAAATATCCAAATGAAGAGTTTTCTCTCTTTTGCTCCTGTGAGCTGACTTTGACCAGAATTCACTTTGTTTCAGTTGACCCAGTGATAGTTTATTTGCCCTAAAGTATATAAAAATAAAAGTATTGACTAACTCTCCTACAACCCTACAAGTTCAAGGTCTGACATGAATGAAACACATGCAGTAGACTAGCGTGCCTGTTCTGGTCCTCTTGCAAATCCTTTCTTCATAACTAGCTAAGAAGCCCTAGGTTAGAGCAATAGTGATTTCCAGAGTTGCAGACACATTGTGAAAGCTACCTAAAGTCATGCTCTGTTGTTGTCTGCCCATAACCTACCAATCTCTCTCCAAAACTGGCAGTCTACAATCTGAACTTGCTTTTTAAAACACTTAAATGGAGATTACCAAACACTGGCCATCTCAGCTTTGAGGAACCTAGCTTGTAATTCCTTTAGTGGACCCTGCTTGCAGAAGAGACTCAATGTCCACTCTGAAAAGTCAACTCTGTTTTGGGTATCTTCAGTTGATATTGCTTTCTGTCCACCTTTGCCCCAAAAAGCACAAATCACAAGCTACCTCAAGGGGCAGAAATCTGCTGTTTGTTCTTTGAAATGCAACCCCTTTCTTTAATGATAAATTAAAGACTTGAGAGTCACAAGCACGACTCAGTTAAGTAATCGAGCAAGCTTCTGTACTTGGCAAAGACCTCTTGAGAATCTGCAGGTCTTTCCATATTTGTATCTTCTTCCTAGGCTATGGAAGCTTGTAAAAGGCCATTTGGCATAACATCACAAGGAGCTTTTTAAAAGAAACATGAATTACACAGATTTCTCAAGAACTTAAAGCAGACCTCATGTATATCTTAAAATAGGTTTCTAACCAAAAGCTATCCATTTGCTCCACTTAGGATATTATGAGAAACAGGCAGGCACAAAGCCCAATTTTCTCAGAATCTCCTTTCTTAAATAATTCTGGAATTACTTAACTAGAAGAACCCTTAAAACCTGTGACTTCAGCATCCAAACCAGCTTGAACTACAGAACATCTAGGAAATATTTCCTCATAAAGTGTGGTATCATCCAGACCGAGAGAAACTGCCAAAACATCTACTCCAGGGTTCAGACCATAATCCTGCAGCCAGCATACAATTGGCTACCGCCTATGTATCTTCTGCCAGCTTTGCCTGGACCTGGGAACATATGTAGCATGCAAGTACATTGTGATAGGACTTTCTAGTTTAGAAAGGTGACACAGCAATACATCTCTAATCCACAAACCACCTTTAAGTGCTAACTTAAACATTGTGACTTTGACATACTGTCTCTTTTAAAAGAAGTTGTCACTGTTACCCTCTGGGGGGAAAAAAAATGAAGTTAGTAGATCAACAGGTGCCAGAACAAGGTACCTGTGCACTAACTGGTACTCAATCAACCAGACACACACAGGAAAAGAAAAAAGAAAAAAAAAAAAAAAAATCACAATAGCGTATAGTTCTAACTGCAGGGGTGCTAAAACCTGATGATTATTCAGACCTGCACCTCTTCAGAGCAGAGCACCCACCTAATTTCTTTTAGACTTTCTATGGTTCACTGCAACAGCGTATAAACGTTTGGGGCATTACTACTACACAGCAAACTTATTGTCACATTAAAGTGGATGGAAAGAGGGAGGAGAAGGGAAAAGAAAGGCAGTCATAAGTCACTGGAGTGGATCCAGTTCAGTTTCATTATAATGAAGACAGGTGGGAGTTCCTAAGGCTTATGTGTAGCTACCCTGCACATCAGCATGTTGCCTACCATCTGTCATCACATACTGCAATGAGAAGAGAACAATGTGAGCTGCTTCTTGAAATATCTCCCAAAATGAAGAGCAGAAAATGACAAACAGGAGGATGGAAATTAGAACAGATTCAATTAGCTGAACTTCCCCTCCTTGCTAAAAATGTTTAACTGAAAATCTAATTAAGGTTGCTGTAGCCTGTGTTCCCAGTGTATTCTCAGAGAAAATGAACTGCCATTGTGTCATTTCCTGTTCTTGTTACACACTCAGTCAATTAAGTCTTTAGTATTTCCATGCTACAGCTATGAAACACCTGCAGAGATACCTCGCAATGTTTGATTAGCTTGAGCATCTTCAATGATTCTGTTCGATCTGCCATTTAACTGCATCACATGAGAATGCAGAAGGACATGGCAGATAATCCTCAGACAGATGGAAAAGGATGATGTAAATTAACACACTAAGTCCCTACTAAGGTCTACTACTTAAGAACTCGGTTCAATAAGGCTGCGCAAGAGATAATGTGGACCAGAATTTGGTCTCAGAGTGCAATGAATAAAGGGATTGAGGTTTCCTCTTAAACCTTAATTAATTCCACCCTGTTCTGAGTGGTCCCAGACCACGGGATCTCACTGCTCACTCTGCTGTCTGCAGTTCTATACTGTCAAGTGACAATTCATCCAGGTTTTGTATTGCTCCACATGTAAGACATTTCACATATATCAAGTTCTCAGAATAAGCTGGTTTAAACACATTTTCCATTTATATTACTGCACAGAAACTAGTTTCACACTAGACTTCCTAAGTTTCCATACTGATGCATGCAGGTGTGGACATATATACAAGTATAACTTTAGGTACAAATACCAATTTAACCCTGAACGAGATAGGCATGACACAGAGTGGGCACAAAACGAAGGCAGAATCTTTGACTTGGTGGAGGGGAAGTAACCAAAAGCTTCAGGCTAAGAAATTGGGCATTTACAGATGAACGAAAGAAATTGAGATGGGGTAAAGAAAGAATGATAGTGGAAAAAAAAGGACGTGCTCAGATACTATGCTGAAATCCACACTAATTGCATTGTTTGCATACATCCACACAGCAAGTGCTCTCAAAAGACATCTCAGTTTAAAAAAAAAAAACCAAGAACAAACCAAACAACGTATCTCCTCCCCCAGAAAAAAAGAAAGGAGGAAAGGAAAGGGGAATTAAAAAGGGACATGGGTGGCTGTAGAAATAACAGATCCTGGCAGTGGAGTTCTTCCCCTGACAGTGGAAGAAAAGATAGGTATCACTCTTTACCTGCTGCTGTTGTCTAAGATCACCTGTGCAAAGGATATTGCAAGAGCCACTGCAGAACAAGTGTCTGGAAGAATTAATTTACAGCACAGAAAGTAATTGCAAAGATGAGAAACAGCTTTCCTAAACATAGTGCTTCTATTCAAGTCCAGTATAGCACATAAATACTGAACAAATGAGTATAATATGATGGCAGCCCCTTTCCCTCAAAACAAAGAGTGTCAACCATCCTCCTGTCCTGACCCAGAAGACTAACTAAAAAAAAAAATTGTAAGGAAAAAAAATATTCTAAGGTCAGTAGAAACCAGTAGCCATTTGCACTAATGGGCACTCCATTAGAGAAAATAGCATTTGTTAAGTGTGGCACTTGTTATGTGCAAAACAGAATAAGCAGAGAGCACCAAGGACAAAGACTCAGTTCTGTTCCTACTGAGGCTACCTGGAGTTTTGTCACTAGACCTCCATGGTACCTGGACTGGATGCCAAGTGATCCGTACAGGGCCAAGCAGAAAGGTCAGAGACAGAACCAAGTGCGTAATCCAGAACTAGTATCTCCAGGAGCACAGGTTGTCCTTCCTGAGCTACTCCACTTCACGACTGTCAGCTCTGTAAACTGCAGAATGAGTCATAAGAACGTAAATAGCCTTTTTAATCATCACGCTGGGTTACAATGACCTTTCTAGTTGTCGGAGTTTGCTGTGGCTCATCAACCTACCTCTTCCCTGCAGGTCTGTCACAACGGATGCTATGACAGGTCAGTCAAAACAGACTGCCAAAAAGGTCAGAGCGAGACATATTGCTACTGTAAGTAGAGAGATCATAAAAATCTTTCCATCCTCATTGTAGTGGAAAAAACCTTTAGTGAGAAGAGAATAATGGCTCATTAATTCACTCTCATGATGAAAATTGTAATGAAGATAGGAAATGGTCCGATCTTCACCCCTTCTTATAAGTGCCTGGAACACAGTCTCACGGCCCACCCCTTCACCACACTAACTTAGCGAAGGGGCCACTGCAAATTAAGTATTTGTCAGCACTGTAACAGTTAATTCCCTTCATTCAAATGGTGATAATCAGACCCATTTTCAGAAATGGGATTAAAACTAAAGATTAAAAATATGGCATCTCTCTGCATTATCTTCCTCCTGAAAATTACATAGGAGAAGCAAAATTCAGAACCTCAGGGCCTTATCAGCATGTAATTTGCATTCCATAACATAATTCACAGTCCAGTAAAAAGGACAGATAAGAATTTGATTCACTGCTGTTGCCATTTTCTGATACGTTGTTTGTTAGGCAAGATAACAGTCACAGACAGAGTCTGACAGTTTTTCAGTCAGAGTAACACTGACAGTTGAGAAGAGCGTCTGAGCCTTGGCTGCTCAAAACGAACAAGGTATCACAGCATGTAACTCCATTAGCCTCAATCAAGCAGACAAGTTGGCCCACCGTGGGAATATAAATGGTAAAATTGAATTTTCAAAATTCTGGGGGTATTCTCAGCTGTTACCCTTAAATAAACCAAACAGAAGCAAATCCTGTCCCTACACAAAAGGGGATGATTAAATTTGTGTAAAAAAAATATTCCAGCAGTATATATATGAACACGTGTACATAGAAATGTAGAAAAATCCATAATCTTCTTTTCCTGTGCTAGCTTAGAGAATGTTGATAAAAGACTCCACCAACAACTACATGGTTCATAATGGAAGTTCTTAGTACCTAGAAGATGAACAGGAAATAAATACATACTTATTCAGGTAACAGATTTTCAAGAAAAATGGAGATTATGTCCTTGCTCATATTCCAGAGAAATTATTAATCTCATCTATAGCAGAAATATGACTGTTCCGCTTACAAAGAGCGTTAGAGTCAAGCTCAGACAGAAGTTTGGAATTTGCAGCATATAAATAAAGGGCAAGCCTCCACAATACAGAACGTCACACCAGATTACTTCAACTGTCTTGCCCATCACTAAAAGTTGTATCTCTACGAAAATAAATGTTTGTTGATAGTACTTAGAGACCGCTTAGAGCAACAGAATAAAAGACAAAATCTGAAGCCTGCCAGTTAGAATACTCCTTTCCAAGAAGAAAACAACAATGAATTATCTTTATGATGCTGTACCACTACAAGATGATCGTGCACCATTAGACAACTTTGGTGTTACAGTGCTACATAAGAACAAACAAGCAGTCAGTGTTGCAGTTTGCAAGTCCCCCCCCCCAAAAAAACCTAAACAGTTAAGAGATTGCTGCCATATAACGTCGATACATACTTTGGCTGGCTTCAGCAAGTTACTCATAAGCATAGAGACACTTGTGTGCGTGTTTTCCACATCAAGAGATTCGCCTTTCACATAACTGAGGTTCCACCTCTACTGACATTTCTAATTTCTAGCTGAAAGCACTTTCAGTCTTCTTCCTCACCAACTGCAGCTTCTTTTTAAGAAAAAAATAAAATCTTACTTTTTCTCCCTGCCTAGTACAAAACTTTTCATTTTTATCGAGTTACAATGGAAAGGCTTCCTTTCATCTGACTTAAGGTTTAACCCTCCCTTTCTTTCTGTATCTGATTCTCTCTCACATCAGTCGCTGACATCAGCTCTGTCTTGGAGTTCCCTCTGGGTCCCTCCTCAAGCTCAGTATTTAATTTTTCCTTCCTCTTTATTTCGTGTATTCCCTCTTCCCTTCTATCTTTTTGCTTTTCAAACCAAGACACAAACTAATCAGTTCACCCAACACTTAAACGAACCTGCCCCTGGAGGGAAGCACATGGGTTCCTTATCAGAGGACACTTAATGGCACTGGGAAAAGTAAGGAACAATGCCTAAATGTAACTTCATACAGTTTGTTAGCTGGAATTTTTAATAATTTTTCAACCTGGAATTTTGAATGAGATTGTAATTTAATACTGCTTGATATTAAAAAGTGATACCATGGCATTTCTAATATTTGTTATTTACACACTCTGCAAGAGAAATGGATTTGCCATAACAGCAGAAGTAAAGCTCTACTCATGGGAAAGGCAAATGTGAAGAATTTAATCTTCCATCCAGCCTAATGCAGCCAAGACCACAGAATTCATACAATCATAATTAAATAGCTCAGCACAGTCACTCAGCTGGAGAGCGCTTCTAAGGTCATTTGCTTCCTTGCTATACTTGCTAATAACATCTTGATTTCAACACAAACACAAAGTTCCTAGATAAGAGCCTGACACTCTTGTCAAGATGAAAGCAAAACAGAACAAAAAGAAAAAAAAACAACACCAAACCCGTAAGTACACGATGTACCTTTGCTTGTGAGGAAAGCAAGAGAGACAACAAAAGATCCTACACAATATTAAAGGAACAAGGCCAAAATAATAATCAGGATGCTTCCAGTCTCCCAAGCTGTAGTGTAATCCCTCTGTAATATGTTATCCCCACTCTCCCTAGAGCACCCACCCCAGCAGATTTTTGCCCTAGGTATAAGTTACTCACTAACTCTGTTCTTAAGGAATTTGATGACACATGTAAATCTCACAAGGTCTTCATTATAAAGCAATCTGCATCCTTTAGGTCATTTGATTGATTAGCATTTTAAGTACAGTAAGAAGATGTGAGGAGCAGAATACCTGTCCTTAATGTACATGTCCTGGCCTTAGGTAAAGCACATGTTGGACTTACTCAGCCTACAATTTTGAAAGATTATCAAGCTAATCCACGAAACCTCTCTTCCCAAAGTTCGATAAGCCTGGAAGGGAAGTTAAGGGTTTTTTCCAGCGAAAACATTTTTGTTTCAAAATTTCAGTACACTGAAAACAACAAATAAAGTATCTTATGAGAATTGAGCTTCCATCAGCAGAAGTTTTACAGTGCTGAGACTGGGTAGGACAGAGGGGACAGAAAAGAGACACAGAGGTACTACTGCCTCGACATCCTGCAAATTACCTTATTTTCTCCATTATAACTGGATAGCCTAGAGTTAAATACACAAGTTTGATAAAGAAATGGAAGGATGAAGCATCTTTCTGGTTACGACTAGTTACATTTTGAAGGCTAATGCTGCAATCTGCAATTCCATTCAACTTCCACAGCAGTGCAATGCTAAATCTTGACAGATCTAAGGGATGGCTGTTAGAAATACCCCCACATTTGCAATGCAGTGTGTAATTTTATACTCACTGCACCTTAGCATATCCAATTTCTTAAGCAAATAAACATTCAAGGAAACCAAAGGTAGTGTATTTCCTGCAGCTTTGTTACTTTTCATGGAATGTAAATAAAAGAACTGTGAGAAAATACTTTTATTATTCTCACTCACCCCTTCATTTTCAGAACAAAGAAAAGTCATGACTTGCACAGCACCACACAAAGACCACAGCAGACCTGAGCCTCATTTAGTAGGAAAACAGTCCTTTCCATTCAGTGCCACTTTGCTTCCATCCCTTGGCTCCCAGACCTCCTTCCCAAACCATATTTCATTCTCAAAGGCAATTATCAGCAGCCTCCCGATGTTTCCACTTTCTTCTGCTTTGCAAGCACTAAAAGTGATTAGATGTTTAAAACAAACACACACACTGCTATTCCATTATCATCTTTAAACCTTTAGGGCAATATTTGTGTTGCATTTGTTATTAGGAGTCAGACAAACACTCAAAACTATGACTGCTCTCATCTTTTAATTGGTGCTATTCCTGTACTGAATGAATTACGTACATCCCACAGCAACTGACAGCTGAGGATTAACCCCAATAGGCAGCTGTTCCACATTCATCATGTAGATTCTCTATAGAATTGAACCATAGAATGCTTTGGGTTGGACGAGTCTGTTAATCTAGTCCAATCCCAGTGATCAGGGACACCTTTAACTAGATCAGGTTGCCCAGAGCCCTGTCCAACCTGAACTGGAATGCTGCCAGGGATGGGGCTTCTACCACCTCTCTGGCCAACCTGCTCCACTGTTTCACCAACCTCATTGTAAAAAAATTATTTATGTCTTGTCTAAATCTACCTTCTTTCAGTCCTTCTTCAAAATACAAAAAATAGTAACACAAACTCAGAAATAAGCAACAGAAATAATCTACCAGAAATCACGCAAACCCATACCAAACCTTCTTTGATACCTTCAAGAACCATAACCCTGCCTGAGAGGTTTTTAGGGACTCCGAGACCTAGAGGATTCAATATTTTTGGAATCTTGTCTCGACAACAATAATTCAGGCATGCATGATGGCAACTGACCCTATCTACTCTCTTCCTCTCCAACAGCGCTGTCTTTTGGGGTCCCAGAACAGATGCAAAGTTCTGCTGCGATAAAAATACCTGCCCATCAGATGAGAAAAAGGGCCAGTTACCTATGTCAGAATAAACATGCAGATTGACCAGATACTGTATCAGAGAGTGCCACACTGCCTTTCTACACAATAATCTCCTCCCCTTACCCACCTCTGAACACTAGAACTAGGAATGCAACATTTTAAATCAAGACCAGAGCATACACCCCATTCAAAACACTAAATGGGATACACAAATGCGCCTGGAAGTCCGGATCCAGCCAGTAAGCTGCAGCCCAGCAATCCACACCGCCACATGAATCTCTTCTTGGCCAGATGCCTGCCAGGGAACTCATCATCCACTCGCTGAATGCCAGATAGCGACTGTGTAATGGTTGAGCAGCATGAGTCACATATCCAGCAGTCACGTTCAGGAGCAAAGCACAGGAGCGCTTAATGCCAGGTGGTTGTGGCAGCAAGAGCAGGAAGGAAAGTGTTTTAAAAATCAGAAAGAGTAAAATAGAGAGAGGTATGCCAAAAACACTCCTCAAAAACACATCAGAGACCATCACTCCTCCTATCTTTCTCCCTTCTTCCGGTAAGGGGATCTGATATATATATATGTGTGTATATATATATGTATCTCTATATGTATTAGCTTGCTTATCCACTCTCTCCTGGTAGAGAGAATTTAGCAGAAATGATGAACAAAATAAAGTAGATGGGAGAAGGATAAAATTATGGAATCAAAAATATGTCTTCACAATGGAGAATCCAAAACACATCCCAAGCCTCAAGATTAAATGGATGATTTATCTGCAAATCTGACAGGAAGTCTCTATGGCACTGGGTGTTTGGTGATGATCATACCACACTCACTGCTTTTACTATTTGTTGAGCACATGTAAATTAAAATGAGCGAACACGTTGTTTTATTTAAGAGTTTGTAAGCTGCAGCTACTTCAAGCAGTATGTCAGATGTAAAGCTAGAGATGCAAAAATAAATGGCAGAGTAGAACTACCAATTTCATCCCCAAATTCCCATACTTATAGGAAAAAAAAAAAAAAAGCAAGGAGGATAGATATTTCAGAGTACAGCTAAGTTTAAGGCTTACTTCTGTTCCTGACTGTTCTTCACTGCACTGGCTTCCTGAAGTTCAGAAATGGCCCCCAAAAACTAGCACCAAGATGAATAGGACTGGAACGGAAACAAGAGAGACAGAACTGGACATAAGCTGGTTATTACAGAGGACCTGCTCACCACTGACTTTTGACTTCCCAGCTGTAATCTCCAGAAATACTGGCTGCTTTTGAAAGGCCAGTGCGAAATACCAGAGGGATAGAAACTTCTGCAGTAATGAACACAGGAACTGCTTCCAACACAAAGAGGATTTGGAAATACTCAGCACCTCTGAAAACCAGGGCCCACATCTCTCTGATGAGGCGCCCAGAAGTGGTGCCCTGAAGGCTCGAGCCTCTACCTCCATTTGCTTTCGATTACTTTCTGCAACTTTTAGGTACAGAAACAATGCAAATGACATCAGTTGCTGTGCCAGAACACCTCGCTCATCAACTTGTCCCATGGCCATTACTTTAAAGTCCACAGGGAAAACTCTAACGAAAAATTGCACGAACAGCAATTTATACTACTGAGAGTCTTCTTGCCTGTGCATCAACTTCTGCATTCAGCCACATTTCTTTGGGAGTGAAGACACAACAGCCACACAAACTCCACAGAAGAGCTCCAACTGAAGTCTGCAGTGTTGCTTCTGCTACACTGACTGAAGAGTGGGAAAAAAAGTGTTCAGCTGTTGTTCTGGTCAAAAGAGAAGTAATGACAGGATACTAGTAAGACCTGGAAATTATAGGAAGTGCCTTAGAACTATGAAAAAAATCTCTTCAGCCTAATAAAAAAGTATGTAAGTATATAAGATTCCAGGTTCCAGTGAGGACAGCAACACCAACAACACCAAGCCACAGCTTCCTTCAGAAATCCTAACCAGCCTCCTCTTCGCAGCACCAAGTCCATGTTGATAGAATGCCACTACATTTCCCAGAGCCTGTAGGGCATGACCTAATTACATACAGCATTCCTAGAAACTCTGGTAAACCTGAGTTTTTTCAACACAGTATGTGACTGGGAAGCGCTGTCTAGCCTCTCGTTCTGTTCTCTTATATGCAGATAATCCTCATGAGTACTAAACTGCTCTGATCAAACATTCGTTTTCAAGGCTTATTTCCTTGCAGTCTGTTCAGTTACCTTTTATGGATCGTATTTCAGCCTGTAAAACCACACTGGAGAAACTGGTCAGGAATTAGTCAAGAAGAGAGACTCCTTCAGTGTAGATTGTTGGCCTCAGGGCAGAATTTGTCGTCTTGAAAATACTGAAGCAAATGCGGCCCAACTTAGTAGCAAACAATTGTTTGCTGGAAGACAACATTAAGGTTTCTTAAGCTATTTTCCATGTGATCAATTCACCAACTGAAAGACTTGCACATCAATTCCTTTTATATAATTAATTATTTACAAGTCATCCATCCAACCTGCTTAAGCACTTAGTATATATCCAGTCTTCATAACACCTACTCATCAGAGGCAAACATCATTGTACTAGGCAGGCATCAACAGACTCCCTTCTCAAGAATTCACAGGATGTGTGTGGCAAAGCCTTGCACTGACTCAAGGTCATTTCCATCCTTTCATCAGCTTTACTATTTCATACATTTACTCAATACTCTGATCATAAGTTAAAGTACTGAAAAAGCACACACATATTCCAATCTCAAGGCCGATCTGACAGGACTTTGTGGGAAACTCCGTATTTGTTGGAGATGTATTTCTTTACAAAGTGAGACATTTAAATAATGCCCCTCACTAGAATTAATACACAAGGTCACTAACTGGGATTTGGATTCATAAATTCAACTAACATAAAAGAAGCAAAATAGTCTTGTTTGGCTCCGTGAAGATATTTCCAACAGATCTCTGTCAAACTAATTAAAGGATGATATTTCTGGCTGAATGTCCAGTCACTGTACTCCATCGGGGCAAAAGTGCCTGAGGCGATCCCAAATGGAGCAGACATGTGCTGTCTACACTACTACCATACAAGTGTGGGAAACAGCTCCCACACAAATGCTACAGCTGAACCTCCCAACTAATTGCACAGACTGCACGGAACTATGATATGGCCTGCCTGGTGTTCAGTAACACAGGCCAAATACAGGAGAGGAAACTATAGATAGGTCAGGAACAAGACAGAACGTAGAAATAATCTAACTCAGCAGTATCATGGAGATAAGTACGTAGCTGATGTAACATGTGAAAAAAACTTGAACTCAATTAGTCATAGTCTGAAGAAGTGCAGAGATATCTTGTCCTCCCCATTCTCACACTAGGATCACAGTCTTAAAAGAAACATTGTAAAGAACCTCTACTCATCTAGAACTGTGGTGTCAAAAGCAGCAAATTGACTTTTATTTGCCAGAAGTACAAAAAAGGAGTATACAGTTTACATGTTCTTATTCTCATGAGCAGACTTCATTCTTCAGTTCCAGAAGCAGAACTTAAGTAAGGGCATGGCCAACCTGTTAAATGGCAGTAATACCAGCACAACTTGCTAGCGAAAGCCAGAAGCTGCTCTGTGGTGAAACAGAAACAGTACCACTTGAGGTACTTTCTGGCTTTGCTACTTGTGAAACCAAGCCAGTATCTATCTCAAATGGACATGGTAGTTCATGAATCTCTGTCCCCCATGTTTACTCAGTATAGATGTGGCGTAGATCATGAACTTTCCCAAAGATACTGTAGAGAAGTGCTGATGCCCCTTCCTTGGATTCATTGTATTCTAAGAACACACCAAAATGGCCTGCTAAACAAGCTGAAACATGTTCCCTGCACGCAGAGTACTCAAAATGCTCTTTCAGCTGAAGCTGTTAAAAGAGATCTCACAAATATCTATTTTTTCCTCCTGAACTATTTGTCACACTGCCTTTAACGCTTTCGGTATCTTACCACTACAGACCTCAAATCCAGGTTGTGGAGTAGGGTTACTTAGTGGAAAGATTATACATATCTTCTCTCTAACTCTAGTATCATGGAATATTCCAGAACATATCCCTAGACTCTGATCGTACACTCAACAATGTTATAGCTGTAAGCATGAACATCAGATTCAAAGCAGATGAGCAGCCAGGGGCTAATTTTTGTTACAGCAGACGATACAATCCGCACCTAATAAAGATGAAAGCGGCATCGCCGGGACATCTCCACCCCACACTTCTCTCAGCTGTATTTCTGGTCATTGCCATTGCTCTCTTTTCAAGGCTATTCTTTTACAGTGCTAGGAACCAAGCCATCACAGTACTGCTCTTTAACAAATACCAAGCAAAGATGATCTTTTATCTAATTTGCAAATCACGCAGGTGAACCGCAGCCCAAGATGTGGCCCAGTGTGCTGATCTGGAGTCTGGCGGTAGCTTTTTAGCAGAGAATGATGAGCAAACTCAGAGTACTGGTGATAGCAACATCTCCCACACTGTCTGAGGTTGTGTGGTAGAATTATAGCAAGGACACCATAACCAGAGCTTTTATTTGAGTTCTCCAGTGCACCCTTCATTTTGTAAAACGTTCAGTAATATTGAGTGCATTGTTACTGACAAGTCTAACATGAAGAACTTACTTCTTCATAGCTACACCTATGAAGGTATTACCTGTATTTAAAAAGATTCAGATTTACAGTGGAAAAAACCCTGAACTACTAAACAAATACAATATTAAGAACATTGGAGGAAGAAGAGGAAAAAGTTAGGCATGCCTGTAAAGAGGCAGTAGGCAAGAAAAAAAAGGAAGAAATGTGGTAATAGGTACCTAATTCATAGGGAATGAGAATACTACTTAAAACCAGAGAGACCATACATTGTATTAAAGATGAAAGGTGATAAATAGGAAGATAAAGAGCCAAGTTTCCTCCAGCCACAGTGCCAAGTAAACATAATCTAATGGAGCTACTGGGAATTAGACATCCAGCTGTTCTCAGCTGCCAAAACTGTGTTGGAAATGCATGTGTCTGGCACTGGTCATGTCAGACCTCTGCAATGTCCATTCCTCATTGACTTGAGGCCCCTTGTGGACTGGCAGCAGAAGAGCTGCTCTTCTTATTCCTGCCCTGTTTGGTGACTGCTAGAATAATTAGTTCTTCAATCCCTCGTTTTCCTTGCACAAAGCTACGCCAAGCATATCTGAAAGGAGCAGTGGGGAGTATTGAGGTGATAATCCAGGTATTCTTTCTTTGGGTTTCAGGCTCAGTCTCTTTAAGTAAATTCAAGGAGAGTAATATTGTGGTAAAACAAGTGTCACGTCTGTCAGAAGCTAATAGCAGATATCTAGGAGGACTACAGGACAGGAGAAATTTATAGCAATATTCCTACACACTCTCTTAGGAGCTCAATTATCTCTTACTGAAGTACTTCTGAATAAAAAGGTATTTTTGCATCTGATAGACCTAAATCAATTTCTTCCATGGATTTGTTGAGGTGTTTTTTGAACCCATGCAAACTTCTAGCATCCATTTCATTCTCTAGTAAGGCAAGCCTAAGCACTTCACATCTTAAGCTTTGTGAAATAGGGTTTTCCTGGTTGTTTTGAACAGTGCACTTGCTTGTTTCTTTTGGTGCTTCCTAATGGTTCTGTTAGAAGAGACAGAAAATAACTTTGCCTATTTACTTTCTCAATAGTGATTAGAATTTTCAAAATGAGATCTTAAATAGCTCTACAAATGAGGGCAGTGCCACCTCCCCCATTTTTAAGGTGTACAAATGAAGGCAGGATGAAGGAAGACAGCTTACTCAAGATAATATTGCAAGCCAAAGGCAGAAGCAGGTATAGAACTGTAATATATTAGTTCCTACCCGGTGTCCTAGCTATATAATGATACAATATTTCAGTTTCTAGAATATTTATTTTCAGTAAACAAAAAATGATCTAAATTTAAAAGAAAATAAACACTATAATTTAGAAGGAAAACTCTTTAGACCATAAGATAGCCTTCCTTTCTAACCAAGTGTCACCACTATACATACTCATGCCCTTTTAACAGATTTCCCTACATTTCATTCATGGCTAGAGGCCAAGGGCTCATTAGCAAATATCCACTACCACCAGCCTAGATAAATATGTCTACAAATTAAAGAAATCACACAGATTCAGCCCTCTCCTCCATCTACTTCACTTTTAATTCAAAATTTTACATCAGTTTTACAAATACAGCTCCATGGGATTCAACATTAAAAGTTCTTACCTAAGCTGATACGGAGGTATCTTGATAGCAGCATCAGGGGAATCCAAGGTTTCTGTACAATCAAAGGAAACAATAGGGCTTTTAAAAGAAACTTTTGAGTTCATCCATAGTAATACATCTGGCTACAACCCCTGAACCAACTTCTAAAGTTTACTCCAGCTGACAAAACAACAATCACTGCTGCTTCAAGTTGCCAGATCTTCGCATGAATCTGTTAGGACACTGAGCGCCCAATGAGAAGTCATCGAGTACTATCTTTTCCTCAGTGAATTCCCTTTCCCATATCAGCACTTCAGCAACACATACACTAAAACTGGAACAGTATGGAGGATATTAGAATGGCTGCCATGCAAGGATAGCACAATATTAATGAGGCAACTCACAGAATATCAAGCTCAAAGGCCAGTAATAAGATAGCAACAGGTATAACTCAGATTGCTGTAACTATGCATGGATGAAAGGTAAAAATCTAAAGCAATTTTAAGTATCACAGTTACAGCGATGTAAGTTAAGCATCTCACTGACTAGTGCTTCAGGTAGTTAGCATTAAAAGCACTTCAAGTCACAGCAAATCTGTGAAAATGGATGGATGCTGAAATGTACCTAAGATCATATTCCCTTAAAAGAAGTCATTTTATAGATCGTTATTTCCATTATACAGCAATGACAAAAGAGCTCACAGAATGCAGTAAAAAAAACCCCAGCTTTTAAAACCGATGCCAGAACGTGAGACTGCAAAGAAAAATATACTGGAGGGAGTTTATGATGATTTAGGAAAGGCGGGTGGTTTTTAGAAAAAAAGACACCCGCCTCCAACATGCACAGAAACTGATAGCTACTGATACCCGCATGTGCCTCACAAGATCCACGGAGCAGACTCGGGAGGTAGGGATGGCGAGGGACAGGGATGTTCTCCGGGACTGCCAGCAGGTGCCACAGCCCCTTCCAGCAGCGCGGAGCTCCCGGGCATTTTGAACCGCCTGAAGCGCTCCGGTCACTTCGCACCTGCCAGAAGCTCACCGGCCAGCGCGGAACAAGTTTGTTGAGGTCTCCCTGCCCCTGCCGTTACAAAACCTCTCCATCAGGAGAGGTTTTGCCCTCTCTCCCTCTGTGCCCTGCACCGCTACGGGTAGGGCCGGGCAGGGCAGGGCCCCACTTCGCTCCCCCGCGGGCAGCCCGGCCGCGGCGGGGTCAGCTC